>PVIU01000943.1:0-250273 GCA_004026605.1 Ondatra zibethicus
TTCCTAGGCCAGGAGGGATGGGGGTGGGCCTTGGACTTCCAACAGGGCAGGGCACCATGCCCTCTTTCAAGGAAGAAGGGGGAGGGAGGAGGGGTGGGGGGGTAGTGGGAGGGGACCGGGAGAAGGGGAAGAAAGGAAAAAAAATTTTTTATTTCTTTAATTATGTTCTTGAATGGAAAAAATAAAACAAAACAATGTATGGAAAAAATAAATAAATAAATAAATAAATAAATAAAATAAAAGTATCAGTAAAAAAAAAAAAGAACATATTTATTTACCACGTGTAAAATTTTTTAAATGGGAAAAGGAAATTAGTATGCCTAATCAAAACACATCATACAGAGTTGACATACACCATTCAGTCTTAACGTCTTGGCAAAGCTATGAGGATGATATTAAATGTAGACACAAGGAATGTATTAAATGGTGGTGTATATCTGAACACAGGGCTCTCTGAACACGAACAAGATTATGTTCTCTTGTCCTTATGACACAGTCTCATGAAGCGGTTTACTGAGAAGTCTGATCCTTAAGCTTTGCTTCCATGTTCTATGTTTCTATGTTTTTCTATTAGTGGAGAGCTTCTGAACCTCCACGTTGGTGTATGTTGTGTATGTGTATGTGTTGGTATATGTTGTGTATGTGTATGCTCTTAGCTATAGTGGAGAGCTTCGGAACCTCCACGTTGGTGTATGTTGCCAGAGAAGAGCTCAAGCTGGGGAAGAAACATCTGAAAGAAAATACAAACTAGCAAATGAGCAACAGATTGTGTAAGAAGGAAGTCACATTTGCTTCCTCACTTAATCCGAAGATGTGAAGCGGCCATTCACATTTCATTTTTAATAAAAAGATATTAAGTTCTTCCAGTGCCCTTTAGAGAAGGAGCAGGGCCCATAAAATCCACTTAAGGGCACTAAATATGGCTGGCATTTCATGTGTGACTTTAGAATACCAATCATTCAGTTACTGATTCCATATTCTCTTTGTATTTATAGTCTAGTACTAGAGTACCTGGCCAAAAAGACTTGTGATATCATGTAATTTCTGCAAGGTCAGAACTGATTCAAACCAGTTTAATATCTGTAATATTTTAAACTATTTTTTTACATTTTTAATATATAAGTGAGCTTGGCACATTTACATATGTGCAATTCTCGTGCATGCCTGGGTGTTGGATCTCCTGGAACTTAAGTTACAGGTATCTGTGAGTCACCATGTGGGTGCAGGGTTACACAGGTTACAAATATAACACATTAAATGTGCTCCTGATCACTTATCCTCACTGCAGCAATCCCAGTGCCAATACAGTCCAGCATACAACAGTACTTAATAAATACTTAGTAAGCAAATGAAGTCATCGCCCACTGATGCCTTGCCTATCCCAAAGGCTTAGAATCAGAAGCAATAAATGAAGTGGGGCAGATGGACTTAAGCGTGACTCACAGAGCCACCACATAACCTGTGACCAGAGGAACTCAACTTGCTCAGTTATGGTCTATATATGTTTTCCTTTTCTTACAAAGACAGGAGTGACCGAAACCATGAGTGAATGATTAAAAATTACCTGAGCAATCACCAGATTATGCATATAACCTTTTAAGTGGATCATTCTATAAGGGATAGCACTAAACCTAAACATAGATAATTTCTCAAGAAAAATCCAGGACCACTATTTCACACTTAAAATTTAAATTTAGATTCCAAATATCTAAGATTTAAATCATGATCTTATTCCTGCATTAACTGAAACATATACAAGGGAAAGCCATTCCACAGCATTCTGTCTTCAAAAGTAAGATTTATCATGTCTCTTGTTATCATATTAGTCTTAGCAATATTACACAGAATATTTAATACAAAAATCACCACTGCTAATTAAACAATTTCCTGGTATTACTTTACCTTATACAACAGGAATGACTAGAAGTCTTGAATGTTAAATAAAATTACAATAAACAATGAATTATTAAAAGAGATTAATTTGCAACATTATTTACTGACCATAAATAAAAATATTCATGATCAAAATAAGACCAGAAATACTTCTGAATGAGAGTAGAGTTTGCATGTGTATTGTAAAGGTTTTGCGGTGACAAATAATAAATGTAGTATATTTTTAAGAAATATACATTTAAATGGAGGAAGTTTATTTGGGTTCAAGGTTTCAGTCCACATTCACTTGACCCTGTTACATCTGGCCTGCAGTAACACCCTATAACACAGAAGAACACATGACTGAGGAGGCCTGTCCGCACCACAGTGGTGAGGATGCAAAGAGGAAGACAACAGCATTCCAATGTCACTTCCAAGGACACATTCATTCGACTTCTTCCTGCTTACAAACCAGTCACGGTGGAGGCAGAGGCAGGCAGATCTCTGTGAGTTCGAGACCAGCCTAGTCTACATAGAGAGCTGCAGGACAGCCAGGGCTCTATAATGAGACCCTGTCTCAAACACAGTAACTTCTTCCTGGGCCCCATCTCCCAAAGATTCTTCAGCCTCCCAATAGCACCAGAGACCAGTAAGCAAGCCTTTAACATATGGGCATTGTTTCCATGATTTCTTTCTCATTGTTTGGCATTTGTTTATAGGAAGGCTACTGGTTTTTGTGTATTAATCTTATATCCCGCTACTTTGCTGAAAATGTTTATCAATTGTAGGAGTTTCCTGGTAAAGTTTTTAGGGTTCTTTATGATTATAATCATATCATCTCAAATAAAGATACTTTGAAATCTCCCTTTCCAATTTGTGTCCCCTGAATCTCCTTTAGTTGCCTTATTGTTCTCGCTAAGACTTCTAGTACTATACTGAATAGGTATGGAGTAGACATTCTCTCATTTCTGATTTGAGTAGAAATGCATGGAGTTTCTTTTCATTTAATTTGATGTAGGCTGTGGGATTGTGGCAAACTGCCTTTATTATGCTGAGGAAAGTTACTTGAATGTGTAGTCTTTCCAGGACTTTTAGAATGAGAAGAAATTTGATTTTTGTCAAAGGTCTTTTTCACATCTAATGACATAATCATGTGGATTTTGTCTTTCAGTTTGTTTATGTGGTGGATTATATTTATTAGTTTACCTGTATTGAACCATCCCTGGGACAAAGTCTACTTGATCATAGTGGACGAACTTTCTGATGTGTTCTTGAATTTTGTATGCAAGTATTTTATTGAGAATTTTTGTATCTATGTTCATAAGAGATATTGGTCTGTAATTCTCTGTCTTTGTTGGGTCTCTATGTAATTTAGGTGCTAGAGTAATTGGGTAGCTTATGAAAATAGGAAATATTCCTTTAGTTTTTATTTTATGGAATAATTTGAGGGGTATTGGTATTAATTTATCTGGGATGCTCTAGTAGAAGTCAAGGCTGAATCAATCTGACCCTGAACATTTTTGGTGCACAGACTTTTCATTAATTGTTGTCTAGGTTCTCTGGGATTGTGATTTGTAGGCTGGTTTTCTTTGCTTTATGTTTAAAAACCACTTATGAATGAGTACATGTGATAATTATCTTTCTGTATCTGGGTTACCTCACTCAAAATGATGTTTTCTAGCTCCATCCATTTGCCTGCAAAATTCAAGATGTCATTATTTTTTTCTGCTGTGTAGTACTCCATTGTGTAAATGTACCACATTTTCCTTATCCATTCTTTGGTCAAAGAACATTTAGGTTGTTTCCAGGTTCTGGCTATGACAAACAATGCTGCTATGAACATAGTTGAGCACATGTCCTTGTGGCACAATTGAGCATCCTTTGGATATATACCCAAAAGTGGTATTACTGGGTCTTGAGGAAGGTTGTTTCCTAATTTTCTGAGAAATTGTCACACTGATATCCAAAGAGGCTGTACCAGCTTGCATTCCCACTAGCAATGCAGGAGTGTTCCCTTTTCCCCACAACCTCTCCAGCATAAGTTGTCATCAGTGTTTTTGATATTGGCCATTCTTACAGATGTAAGATGGAATCTCCATAGAGTTGTTTTGATTTGCATTTCTCTGATGACGTAAGGATGTTGAACATTTCCTTAAGTGTCTTTCAGCCATTTTAGATTCCTCTGTTGAGAGTTCTCTGTTTAGGTCTGTACTCCATTTTTTTATTGGATTATTTGTTCTTTTGATGACCAATTTTTTGAGTTCTCTGTCTGATATGGGGTTAGTGAAGATCTTTCCCCATTCAGTAAGCTGTCGTTTTTGTCTTGTTGACCATGTCCTTTGCTTTACAGAAGCTTTTCAGTCTTAAGAGGTCCCATTTATTAATTGTTTCTCTCAGTGTCTGTGCTGCTGGGGTTATATTTAGAAAGTGGTCTCCAGTGCCAATGTGTTCAAGTGTACTTCCCACTTTCTCTTCTATAAGGGTCAGTGTAGCTGGCTTTATGTTGAGGTCTTTGATCCATTTGGACTTGAATTTTGTGCATGGTGATAGATATGGGTCTATTTTCATTCTTCTATATGTTGATATCCAGTTATGCCAGCACCATTTGTTAAATATGCTTTCTTTTTTAAGAACCCCTACCTCCAGCTTTTTAAAAAATACATTGCTCAAAGAATGTATTTTAAAAGTAAACTTTAACGATTAAAAGGTTACCAAGGTGTTGCCAAAATTGATGGATGAGAGAGCAGTGTCAAAATACATCATTCTGGGCAAAGGGAGGCACAAATGGCTTCGCAATCTGAGAAGAGTATCACAGCTGAAAGGTCATAAGCCATTCTGGCCCTAAGTGCACACAGATGGCTTCCAGAATCTGAGATCACTGCTAACCCTTAAAGGTCGTAAGGCATTCTGGCCCTGAGTAAGCACAGTGAGCTCTCAGAAGGACTTACTGTAGCAGTTTTCGTCTCTGAGGTGTTTCCGACTTCTTGGATCTGGGACTCCACCAGCAGGACAGTAAAGCTGGACTCCAGGGTGAACGACCCCTTTTTCTTCCCATGTCCCCTTAATTTTCCATCTTTTTATTCAGTCTCATTACTATTGGTATCCTAAGAAAGTAACTAACATTACTTGAGAACAAGTAAAATACTGCATTGGGAGCTTTGTAATTTTAATTTCATTTAATCCTTTTATAATCCAAATAAGTAGATAGTATTATTTCCATTTTAAAGACTGAAAGTGAAGGTTTTGTGAATTTTTCAAAGTCACACTGCTAGCAGGTGGAGCAACTTAATCCTAGGAACATGGCTTATTTCTGTTTCCAGTAAAGAAAGAAAAGAAAAAGGGAGCTGGGCAGAGTCACCATTTCAGGCTTCTGAAAGAGTCTTAACTGTAAAACAATAGATTCACAGTGGAAGAAACTTTTTTCTCTGTCACAGATGGCTATCCTGCCAAGGGCCAGCATTTCACAAAATTCTCCATCGTATGAAACTCTCATGTACACGCCTGCTTACATCCCTAGGCATCCTGGCACTCCACCATCAGATCCTTCCCCTTCACGCCAAACCAATCAGTCGACTGTGTCAGACTGTGAGGCTGAGCTCTCATTAGTGGAGAGAGTCACCACCTAAATCAGAATAAAAACTAAGTACACATTCCACCTGGGTGTGCTTGCTGCCTGGCTTTGGTTCAAAGGGCACCTCTTTTACAACAACAACAAAGGGGGGCTTGCTGTGTTACTTTTGCTTTGTACCTGTGTTTCTTTCAACACTGGGAATTTTCCTTCTCAACAACAGCAATATATAGCCTGTTTCCAAGGCAACACTGCTCTTACAACAATTATCACCCAAACAGTAATGCATGTTCTAAAACAGTTCTGGTATTTACTGTTGTACTTTGTCAACTTCAGCCATGAAAGCAAAAATAGGTCATTTGGTGGTTATTTTATATGATGGCCCTCCCTTTTACTTAGATTTTAGTTCATCTTATTTCTACTTCAGAAAAATTAAGACAACTGTAATGCACAAAAATAAAAGACCTGCCTTTCAGAATTAAATATAAGAGTACTGAAACTCAGATTTGAAGAAGTCTATCATGAAAACACTGTTCTTCTCTAGTGGATTATTTAGCATTGTGCTTAAGGCTTTTCCAAACCAGATTTCATGTAATAGCACATTTGGAGTTGGAGTTAGATAAAGCTATGTAAATCATAAGATTTAGGGTGCTAATTTTCCCCACTTCACTTAAGAGTATCATTTCATTTCTAACAGATTCCTTATATTTAAATGTCATGTTCAAATTCCTTGTTACTTGAAGGGAAGTCTGCCCAGGGATACACAAGGCCTATCATGTAGATCTGACCTCTTTATGCTATTAGTGACTTAAATTTTGGTAACAATGTTGGTAACTAACCTAAGAGATTTCTTCTACTTCCCCTTTTAGGGAAACAGAACCAAATACAAATGACTGACTAATGCTTTAAGCAAGAGATAGACGCCATGAGAGACATAGGCTGGCCTAGGCATGCCATCACTGTGTTCGCTTTTCTGTTCTGGCAAGGGCATTTGTGCCTATGATATATGTGTTCAGGTGGATGGGCAGCTGAGTTTTCATGCACGAACACACATATGTGCCAGCACGTGTGTGGGAGGCCAGAGATAGACATCAGGGGTATCTTACTCAATTGCTCTCTGTCTTATTTTTTCAGACAGGGTTTCTCACTGAATATGGACTTCATAAATTCAGCTAGGATGGCTAGCTCATGAGCTCCAAGTTTCCAGGTGTCTCCTTTTGATCAGCATTGAGGCTATAGGGGAACACCACTGACTTCAATGTTTATGTGGGTACTGGGGATCCAGACTTAGGTCCTTAAGTTTGTAAAGCATACACTTTACCAACTGACTTATCCTCTCGCCCCACACATTTCTTTTTTAAACCTGACCTTTGGACTTTTCTGAGCGTTAATCACTAGTGGGGAAAATAAACTTTTACTTAGAATACATTTTCCCACTCAAAAACTAAAAGAAAATAAATTCAACAAATAGAGAAAGTCATATAATTAGGCAACACAGCAAGAAGGCTCATTTTGTAGAAAAATCACATTAACTTTTTAGTATGCTTCATTAACTCATTTACCTTTCATTTCTATCCAACCTGAGACTCCTTTGCATCATACCCTATGCATACACCCACTGACCACACGCTATCGATACAAAAGTGTAATGGATCTGTGCCCTAACCCTGAAGGATTTCACAGCCTAGTAAAGAAAATGTGTTAGTCGTTATCTAATAGGAACACAGTGACAACAAAAATAAAAGAACCATGTAAAAATCGTCATGGAAACAAGTAGAAATTAAAAACCAGGGAACAGAGGTATTATCAAGAAACAGAGGACAAGGAATCACGGAGCAGAATAAAAAGATATGATGTGCATCAAACTTACAGTGGAAGACTCCTTAACATACAAGAAATCTCATGATAAAGGAGCAGAAGTCAGAAGAGAAAATAAGAACAAGATACTGGGAAAACATCCAGAAGGATAAGGCCTGAAGACGCTGAGCAGCAGGTTACACATTTCCATGTTGTCCTTGAGCTAACAGAGAGTCAGGGGTTCAAATGAGCCACATTTTATAGAGAGGCCTGATGGCATCAAAATACAAGAAAAATTGAGTCCTAGGAGTAAAGGTCCATTTCTAGTCAAAGTAATCCTGAATTAAGATAGTGACATCAGATATGCAAAGGACAGAAAAAATATTTTTTTTAAAAAAAGGTATTTAAAAAGTAAGAAAACAAGGAAGTCATATATTAGATCTGGATGGCAGGAGTAATGTTTTTTTAATATATTACAGTAAAATAAGAAGAAGATAGACCACTTATAAAATTCTCAACCTTAAATAGCTTTTCACTCCTTCACTTTATAGTATCTAAGCTTACACCCTGCTACGATTTTTCTAACTTTGCAGTTGTCCAACAAACAACTATTATCAATGCTGAAAGTCTACTGAAAATTAGAATAAGTCGATAATTAATCAGGTCCCACTGTATATCTTTAAGAAAATAAAATTATGTTAACAAACAATATTACCTGAATAGATACGAAAAACAGATTAAAAACTCCCATAAAGAGTCCACAAAGCAAACTAGGAAAATAAGTTCAAACTTTAAATATCTCTATATTAATAATGTTTAACATGAAAAAATGTTTGCTGTCACTGAACCACTTAAAAACAATTTAATACAAATAAAAGATAAAAGCCTTAACATTTAAAAATTAGCATAACTTCAACAAGCCATACTCAAAAGGGCCAGATTTGAATGTAAAAACTCCTGAAAAAGCAATAAAAACTGATGATCTCTGTCCTAGTGCGTGTGTCAACGTGACACAAGCTAATCATCAGAAATGGAGGAGACTCTGCTGAGGAAAGGCCCAGCTGTGAGGCATGCTCTCAAGTAGTGATAAATGGGGGAGGGCCCAGCCCATGGTGGGTGGTGCCATCCCTGGGCTGGTGGTCTGGGTTCTACAAGAAAGAAGGCTGAGCAAGCCAGGGTGAACAAGTCAGTAAGCAGGCCCCCTCCGCGGCTTCTACATCTGCGCCTGCCTCCAGGATCCTGCCCTGTTCGAGTTCTTGTCCTGACTTCCTTCAATAATAAACAGCAATTTGGAAGTGTAAGTCTAAAAATCCCTTTCCTCCCCAACTAGCTTTTTGGTCATGGTGTTTCATCGTGAAAGACCCCAACCGATTTTTCATAAGGAACTGAATGAGTTGGGTAATGGAAAAAAGTGTGATAAACCAGTTTGACCATTGCACTCCAGCAGATTCTCCCCCCCCCCCGCTGGGCAGGAAGGCTATCAATTATCAGGACCAGTTACAGTCTTCTAGGCAGATGGTTATCAGAATGGTCATAGTGAATGATTACCAAACTGAGTCACAATGGAACTTGAGTTTTTTGGAAATAGGCTGGACTATGCTAATTTCATTCTAGGTTGAACTCTGGTTTGAATATCTAGACCAATCCCAATTGTACCTGTACCCCATATTATAATTCATGTAAAACTTGTGATTTTGTCTATAAAAGCTTGCTTGCCTGGATGCTCGAGGTGCTTAGCTATCCCGAAGATGGGCACCCGCTTGCGCAACCGTGAAATAAACCTCATGCTTTTGCATCTGACAGCCTGGTTATTGAGCCTGGGGGCTCCTTGGCAACAAGACCACTTTGAGGGTCTTTCAATCGCAGCAATAGAAACCCTAACTATGACAATCTCTATCAATACTTACCAGACTACCAAAAATTATATTTAAGTAGGATTTAAAAAAATTCAAAGATAGATACATTTTAAAGAACTCTAAGAAAGCATGAATTTTTGCAGGGTTAAGAGAAATGTGAGTTCACAAGGCATGCATTATTTCTTACAGTCACCAAGCCTCACGATACACAGCAGATTTTCTCTATATCCTGAGCTTCCTTACAATGGTTCTCCAGATGTAGCCTAACAAAATCTATAGCTCCTACCTGGCTGAAGTCCAACCAGTGTTACTTAGCACTCTTAGACTTATCTAACAACAGGATTGCTCACACATTCTGTTTTTTTAAGAAGGAAGTAAATGGAGCTGGACAGATGGCTCACCATAAAAGGCTAGGCTCACAATCAAATCAACTAGAAGAAATTAAACAATAAAGTCACCTGGTATAGAAAGACAGGCAAAGGCTACTTGAGAAATATGGCAAAATTTCTGTCTTAAAATATACCAATAAACACATCAAACATTTGACATCACCAATTGCATTAAATTTAGAGATGTAATCTCTTGTCCTGACTTTTAAAAAAATGTATTATTATGTATGTATGCATGATATGTGTGTAGACACAAGTGCCACTGAAAGTGTGTGGAGCTCAGAAGACAGCTCTTCCACTTTGACATTAGTCCCATGGATAGAATTCAGGTTTCTAAGCTTGTGCAGCAAGCAGCTATACCCACAGAACTATTTTGGAGATCCTTAACAGTTTAAGTGTCAAAACTGCCATTCAGTTATTCAGACAAAAATTCATGATCAAGACAGTCACCTAGCACAGGAAAAAATAGACTAAAATCATTCTAAACCAGAGGCTATTAAAACTTCAGATGTGAGCCAGGTAGTGGTGGCGCATGCCTTTAATCCCAGCACTCAGGAGTTCCAGAGCAGGCTCCAAAGCTACAGAGAAACCTGTCTCGTAAAATTAAAAAAAAAAAAATCAGATGTGAATTGTGGAAAATAATAAATTGGCCTGAAAGCTGAAACCCTAATTTAAAAACACCGTAGAAGTAAATTGAAAACAGAAAGCTAAGTTCATGCTTTTTGATGGCTTATGAGCCGCAACTAAACCCTTAGTGTTCTCTGAAACATCAGTCCTTTCAGTTTTGAATGCCTGGTTTATGTGTACAGTAAGCAGAAGAAAAAGAACAAACAGCAGGTAGAAACAGTAAAGATCAGAAAACCTCAAATCAGAACTTTACAATATCCAGACATAATTGGGGTAACTCAATTGGCCAGCTTAATTACTATTCTACTGTTGGGAAGAGACATCAGAACCAAGCCAAGTTCTGTAAAAAGACATTTAGTTGGGGGTTTGTTTACAGTTTCAGAGAATTAACCCATATGATCATGGCAGGAAGCATGGTGGCGCACAGGCAGACATGGTGCTAGAGAAGAAGCTGAGAACTCCACATCCTGATCAACATGCAGCAAAGAAAGCCCAGGCCTGAAGAGGACTTTTGAAACCTCAAAGCCCACTCCTAGTGACACACTTCCTCCAACAAGGCCATACCTTCTAAACCTTCTAATCCTTTTCAACAGTGCCACTCCCTAGTGAATAAGCGTTCAAATATGTGGGCTATTCTTATTCAAACTGCCACAGAGACAAAGGTAGCATCCTCTAATTAGGGTCTTAACAAGCATGCAACAGAAATGAACTGGGGAGGTTGAGGCAGTCGGCCAGAGTTCCCCACAGAACTTTTTCTCAATGAGTTGGCTTCTACTTCTCTTTTCCACCACAGGCATTTTTATACTGTGAGATAAAAACAATTGTAACTTCTTGGAAACAGGCTACATTTTGCTATTTCCAATAACACAGTATTTTTCATCTTGGGCTGTTATTAAGTTCTTCTCTTTCCCTGCTAAGGAACCAGAAGTCAGCCTGTTCCCTGGAGAGAGGGTCTTGGAGGACACTTGGAGACAAACATCTGAAATGGGGAAGGGGAAGGGTAACACCATATGCAGAGCCAGCTTCTTAATGAATGTAAATAGACCATGAAATTTACCAACACTATTTAGAACTAATCAACATGACATTCTAACTGCCAGAAGACTATTATCAAAATGCATATAAAATTCTTAAATGATTCAATGAAGAAAACAGGAAGAAATAGAGTAAGAAAAGTAACCATTTAGAGAGACTATGTTTTTAATAGATACCAAGAAGCTAAAAAATGTATGATAAAGGTCAGCTGCCTACTATACTATCTACTCTCAGCTTGAGCTATAAATCTTGATATATAATCCAAATAATAGTATAGATGTTATTTGCAAAATTCATTCCTGACCTAAAACTTGAATTGTTAAAGGCTAAAAGGGGGGGACTAGGATATTGTATGAAGTTATTAATGATAGAGGAAAAAAGCTTTTACTAAATTAAAAACCAATGATGTTTATTTTTGAAAGATTAAAATTTGGATTATAATATATCAAAATGGAGTGAATTTCAATCATGCACTTAGAAAGGTACCGGGATTTTCAGAAGTGACAAGGTTCAGTTGCCACAGTGAATCATCTAAAAAAGCCACTAGAAAGACACCCACCTTCCTGAAGTCCCCGCTTGCACCCAAGCAGCCTGCATTGAGTGCTGGGCCTGCGATGTTATAGAGGTAATTATTCAGTCTCCAAAGCCTGCCAAGCTGTTCACACACTCTACTGTGGCCTTGAGAAGCATCCAGGCCACTCATAAAGAGCACTTTGCCTCTCAAGTCTCCAAGAAGTAACTAGATGCCTCCCCCTACTCCTCCTCCAAAACCCAAAGGACCAGAGCAGCTGGATAATTTTTCCTGAGAAACTTGGCCATGAGGCCATGCAAAGGTACCCACATGCCATTAAATACTGATTAGACCTCTACTGGGGTCCATCAGTGCAGTTTAGTCCCCACCTGTCCCTCAAACTATGAAAGAAACACTGTGTCATTGCTACTGGCCTGCCTCGCCCTGCTATTTGTAGCCTGGCTTCTATATAGTCCTCAAAAGCTGACAGAAATCCTGCCTCCACTGTGACAACAGATGAGCCTTGCTTACCTGGTCCTACTCAGTAGATCTGACACATACAGGTAGACAGGAAGCACTAAGAGAGTCCAAAGAACCCCCTTCACCTAAAAGAGCTTCCTCCTAGCTAGTAGGGCAATCCTACAAACCTATGCAGTGTAGACTACACAGGCAGACATCTAGGGGCATTGCCAACTTTGATTAAAGCTGAAGAATCTACATATACACCTACTAGGATCTCAACCTAGTTTACTGATACCTAATACCCTACCTAAGGCATTTCAAAGAAAGTCTTCTACAGCAAAAGCCACTTGTAAGATTGTAAAATTGCAAGGAGGCCCTGAGAGGCCACGACAAAAACCCGTGACGGTGAAACCAAAGTTGCCATGGAGACCTGTTTGGGTGAAGTGTCACTCCAGGCCCTGGTATCCATATACTCAAAGAGTCTGGAACGTTTGGGTTCAGGCTTCACCCCAGTCCCTGGTATCCATATATCCAGAGTCTGGAATGTTCGGGTGGAAGTTCCATCCCAAGCCCCCTCCCCTTGGAGTTGCCTCAGGCCAGACTCCACCCCTCAGAAAGACTGACAATGACCCCTCCCCAGAGATGCTCAAGATCACTTCCACAGGCTATTTAAATTGTACCTCAGAAAACAAACATGTGGTTTTCAGGTCTTCCTTCCCTGGCTCCTCTCCGAGGGGCTGGAAAATCATCTGAGAGCACTGGTATCCATTAAACCTGGACTTTCTCTAATTTGGTTTGATTTGATCTGATTCGGACTTACATTGGTGGAAAGGCCTATCAGGGTGCAGAAACTTTTCAAACCCTGAGATGTCAGAGATGCCAGAAAGACAGGGAAAAAAGTGAGTATATGAGAAGGAACCTCTCATCCTGGGGGGTCTGGTTGAAAACTCTCACCAACAGCAAAACAGGAACTGATCCAGCATAATTAGAAATTGCGTGAGCCTTTCACCTTTCTAGTCAGCAAACCGATGATTCTCTAGTAACCTCACTACAGAGTCTTTTTACAGGAAAAGGACATGCAATAAATCCTTTGAATATGCTTAGTGGCTCCATGCTTTACCTTAACATCATAATTCTGTCTGCACTGGATAGTTTGTATTCACTTGATGCAGGGTAGAGTCACCCAGGAAGAGGAGCTTCAGTTAGCCCTGATTCTCACTGGCCAGTCTGTCATGTATTTTCTAGACTAATGATTGGTGTAGGAGGCCCAGCCCACAGTAGGCAGTGACACCCCTTGGCAGGTGGTCCTGGGTTGTATAAGAAAACAGAATGAGGAAGCCATAGGAAGCATATGAGTCAGCACCATTTCTGCAAGACCTCTGCTTCAGTTCCTTCTCTGACTGCTCTCAGCAACATATAAGAATAAACCCTTTGCTCCCCAAGTTGCTTTCAATCCTTATGACAGCAATAGAAAGCAAACTGAGATGCTAAGACATCTTTAGAGCCATCTTATCATCTAACTCGCCAATAGAGAGAGAAAAGGGAAAAATGTTTCTCAGAAAGTTTATGACACATAACTTGAGAACCACCAAAATGGTATATGTGGCTAAATGCCAAGGTAATTAATCTTCAACTCACCCTTCAGAAGCCCACCCTTACATCTGGATATGTCCTGCTCTCTGATTTTCTCATGATGAACCCCCTACCCACACTTCAGTATGTCTTCCTCTCTGCAACATCCCCTCAAGGAGCCCTACCTACAGCTGAGTTGTGATGCTAATGGCCTGTCAGTCTCTTTAAGAGAGAAGCCACGCCCACTCCCCCTCAGGAACTTCCAGGCCTGAGTTCCTTCCTTTTCTGGCTCTCCTCCCAAAGAGGCATCTCTCCCTTTTCTCTCTCTCTCTCTCCCCTCCCCCTTTTCCTTTCCCCTCCATAATCCACTAAATAAATATTCAACCACACTCTATATGGTGTGCATATCCATGTCTCTGACTCTCACCCACTGCTTGGCTCCCTGCCCAGGACTGGTGTGGTCTCCTGGTGTACCCGCCTGTCTATCTCTCCTCATGGTCTGCTGCAGCCACAAGGAGAACTGCACCAGTCCCTGCCTGGGACTGGCTGCCCACTGCCTCTGCTCACCTATCTGCAGCATTTCTACTTAATCCATTACAGTGATTCTTTGGGACTCCCCCTTGAGGAGCCCCACCTACAGCTGAGCTGTGATCCTTGGGACTCCCCCTTGAGGAGCCCTACCTAAAGCTGAGCTGTGATCCTTGGGACTCCCCCTAGAGGAGCCCTACCTACAGCTGAGCTGTGATCCTTGGGAGGCCCCCTTGAGGAGTGCATCCCAACATTTAGATATGCCTTCCTTCTGCCTCTGAGCCAGCTTCCCACCATCCCATTCCCAGAAGCCCAAGGCCATGGCTTTTCTCCTTACCTCCATGCATAAAGTCTATATTAAACTGACTTTAGTAAAATCTCCAGCTATAGCTTTAAACTCCCAAGGGCTGAACTCCTTTCCTATCAGTGCCATGAGTTTTAGTTTAGTCTGACTTCACCAAAGTCCCTAAAAGACTAGGGAAACTCCTAAGTTTCTGAGGGTGACAGCATGGGACTATGTTTCTGACCCCAAGCCATGGGATATCCCCTGAGAAAAACTGCCAGAATGGAAAGAAACGAGCCCAGGAGAGGGGTTGTGTGTGTTAGATACAACAGGAAGGGCAGAGCTGCCAGAGCCCCTCGGAGTCCAGCTGATTCCAACACAAAGCATAGATGCTAGACAGAATTTGGTATTATCCCTCCTTAGGGCATGCCTCAAACATGTTATTAATGTAAACGTGCAATAAAGAATTCTCTTGCAAAGACAATGTCCATGGAAATATAATACGTAAAGCACCCAATTTCTAACATAAATGCAAGTTCTAAATCAGTAAATTACAGATGCAAATTAGCTGAGATATTATTTTAACAAATAAATGTCTACACACTTCTTTATAGCCTTGTAAATTTTGGGGAAATGAATCTCGTCAAAATGCAAACATTCAAAGCATTAGTCAAGGAATTAGTCTATAAAATGGATAATACTGGAGTCTGGTATTTTTCTATTTTGTTTCTTGATGCATTTGATTTAATAAGTTTCTGGTCTCGTATCTGCAAAGACTTTGTTAATGTTAAAACAAAATTCTACTTTCTTTAGCATTCTATTTACCCTGAAGTAATGAGTAAATTTAGTAGTTAAAAATTTCACTCTTTAGTAAGAAAGTCAAAATAAACAATAGTACCTGTTGCTGAAAAATTCAAACTAACAAAAACCCAATCAACCAAGTCAGTGAGATGGTAGACAACGGCACTTGTGTATGCCTGTCAGTCTGTGCTCAGTCCGGGAAACCCATGAAAGGTGAAAGGAAAAAGCAAACCCCACCGAGTTGTAGTCTGACCTGGCCACGAATACTGGGGCAAGTACAACTCCACTTCCAACACACCACACACGTACAGACACACACCCTGGGCTGGAGAGGGTAGTTCAGCAGATAGTGTACACCGCTCTTGGAGATGACCCAAGTTTCACTCCTAATAGCACATCCAAGGACTCATAACCACAGTTACTCCAGCTCTAGGGCAATAGGACATCTCTGGCCAGCAAGGACACCTGTGCTTACATGCACATACTCACACAGTCATGTTCACACACACACACACACACACACACACACACACACACACACACACACATAAATTGAAACTAATAAAAATAAATCTATAAAACAATAGGTAAGTGAAAAACAAAGGCAGTCCTTCCACTCCTACCAAATGTTATCCCTCCCTGAGCTGGGAGCCTGCTCCAATCAAACTACCACACATGATTCAGGCTAGGGAGGACCTAGAAAGGAAGGCCCACATCAACACAGCCTATGGCCTCTCCATACTCCTGGGGGCCTGCTCTAGCAGAAGCACCGCATATGAGAACTGGCCCAGCACAGATCAGGTAAGACAGTCGCTATAACTGGGACCCTCTTCCTGTTCCAGGAGCCGGCTCCAGTTAAATCACCAAATGTGGCCCCTACCTGGTGAAGAGCTAGGCTGGGAGCCCTTTTCCCGTCATCTGTGACCTCTCAGCTGCACCACAGTTCCCTGTTACCCAACCACTACATAAGACATGACCTAAGTGTGGATTTGCAAATTCTTTAAACTTTGATACTAAAAAAAGTGAGAGTACAAAATTAACACACAAAAATCATTAGCCTTCCTATATATCAATGGCAAACATACCAAAAAAGAAACCAGTGAAACAATCTCACTTATAGTAGCCATCAAAAAGTAAACTGCATGGAAATAAACCTAAGTAGTGTAATGAAAAAAAAATTTATAAAGAAAACTGTAAGACACTGAAGAAATAAATTGAGGAAGACACTAGAACATGGTAAGGGTTTTCATGCTTTATGGCCTGGAAGAATCAATATTATAAAAATTACCATCCTACCAAACTTAACCTGTAAATTTAATGCAATCACAATCAAGATTTCAAGGACAATCTTCACAGACAATGAAAACAATATGTATAGGGAAACACAAAAGACTAAGGAGAGCTAAAGCAATACTAAGAGGTATCCCCATTCCTGAGTTCAAGTTATTACACAGAGCCACAGTAATAAAAACAGAATGGTATTGACACAAATGCAGATACATAAATCAGTGGAGTAGAACAGAGGAACCCACACAGAAGTTCCCGCAACTAAAGTGATACAATTTTCACTAAAAGCCAACAGCCTATATTAGACAAAAGAAAGCATCTTCAGCAAATGATGGTTGGAAAACCTGGACATTACCATACAGAAGAATGAAACTAGATCCCTATATCTCACCCTGCACAAAACTAAATTCCAAATCTATAAAAGACTTCAATATAAGACCTGATACCCAAATCTGCTAGATGAAAAAACAACAGTATATTTCAACATGTTTTCAGGTAAGGGTTTTCAGACTAGAAAAGGAGATAAGAACAACAAGGGTCAAACAGCTCTCATGAAATTAAATGCTTTTTGTGTAACAGAAGGAACAGTCAATTGAGTGGAGAGAATTGGTAACTAGAATATACAAGAAACTTAAAAAGCTAAACTCCAGTCAGGCGGTGGTGGATCATGCCTTTAATCCCAGCACTCAGGAGGCAGAGACAGTCAGATCTCTGAGTTCGAGACCAGCCTGGTCTACAGAGCATGTTCCAAAACAGGCAGGGCTACACAGAAAGACCCTATTTCCAAGAAACAAATAAACAAAACCACCCCAAAACTTAACTCAAAAAAAAAACACAACCTAATTAAAACATAGGCTATGCATCCAAAAGAAGAATAGACCTCTCAAAATAAAATTATAAAAATCTAAGAAACCCTTTTAAAAGTCATCAACAACCTTAAACATCAGGGAAATGCAGATTAAATAAAACTACTCTGAGATTTCATTTCACCCAAGTCAAAATGGCCATCATCAAGATCACAAATGACAAAAAAAAAAAAAGCTGCCATCAATGTTAATAAAGGGGATTATTATAAATTGCTAGTGGGGGTGTAAGCTAATGCAGCTACTTTTAAAACAAGGCTGAAGGATTCTCAAAAGGCTAAAAATAAACCTACCATCTGGGCATGTACCCAGAGGAATTAATCCCACATGCCAGAGACACTTGCACAACCATGTGCACTACAATACCTAGAAAGTGGACAAAAATCATTTACAAATTAATAGTGCAATTCCAGCTGAGGATCTCAGGCACTAAGAAATTGCTTTCGGGCAAACAGCTTGCGATTGTCAGGACAGGGCCTCCACCATTTGCCATCCTTATGTACCACAAGACATATTCAAAACACAATGGAAACATAAGCCCAACACTAACTGAAATGGCGCTGAAAGTTCATCAAAGGGGAAATAAGAGAAATGAAAAATACCATATAGTGACATCAATCTTCGGAAACAATGATATATAAAATAATCAGTTGACCCTTTGGGGGTCTGTACACTTACCAGACCTTAACAAAGCAGGTGAAGAGAAGGCTGCATCAGGTGAGTGGGCCATTTCAACGGGACTCTTATCATAAGCGTTGCAGGCTAAACTACACCAATTTTACCACTGTTTAGTGAAGGTTAGAAGCAATCAGCATTAGATTAATTGAAAGCAGTATGAGCAGTTATTAGCATGATGCAATGTGCAAAAGACAATCAATGATTTTAGTTCATCTTTTATGACTTGAGAATGTGATTTTCTTTATTTGGCAAATTAAGTTTGCTTACAGGAATAAACAGAACATATTACCCACTTAGGAAGAAACATTTCATAAGTAGCATCCTTTATTGTATAGTAAAGTTGTTATGATACTATGTAACAATGCTTAGAACTCCAAAGAGGAGTCTATCCCAACAACAGGTTAAATCATCTTTCAAACAAGGCTGTTTGTGTAGTCTCCTAATAGTTGTAAACAGAATCAAGTTCATTCTTTGTAATAAACAGGGAGTAAAGAATGTGGTTCAAGAGCGTTTATTGTCTATATTTCTCAGAGTCTGAAAATCAGAAACTGCAAAGATTTGCTTCAGCTGCTTTTTTTTTCTTCTATCAAAATTTTACTCTTATAAGGTAAATATACAGGAACATTCAAAATTGATACTATTCAGGTAACTAACTACTGTGCATGGGACTGGGTTTAAGAAACAGCATTCAACAATAGCAAATAAAACAAAATTTACCCTATTAAGAAAAGTAAGGTTTTCAAAGATTACTGCTGTGACATACATTTGAGTAAAACAAAGACTTTACGAGAAAATTTAATCTATATGCTTATTAAAAAGAATTATGCTACAAAAGTATGTGTCGGGGTCATTGTTCAACTCTCTGGAAGACTAGTTATTCTCTTTGCCCAGAAAGCATAACCTAGCTAACACTTTTTAAATTTCCACAGCCACACTGTTAGTAACCAAGTCAATATTTCTATATGACATAAAAAATTTTAAGAAAGTAGGAAACAAATATTCTGTGACTGTTTCAAGTCATTGTACTGATTCTAAACTGAAGTCAACTACTTTTGAGAAATTCTCTCAGCTTTTCATAAGGCGGTTCCACTACAGCCCTAAGTAAATAAACACAAGGATTTTCAGATTAAAACAGAATGAAATTGGTACTTTTCTACCATCTTTCCTCACTCTTTTACAAGGGAAAGGTCCTTGCTGGAAGATTTGTTAGTCCACCACCTCTCAGGTTTAAGGATGCACTTTTTGCTCAAGATTGTATCCAATTTTAATAGGGGCAGTTTCAATCTTGGTTCGCTGAGGAGTTGTTAACCAGGAGTACAACTTTTAAACCGCCGGTGACTTTGCAATTTGAACAAGTCAAATCAGGACACTTGGTCTATTGGCATCTTCTGACCTCCGTGGTTGGGAATCACAACTGGAAACTAAGTGCTGGGATCACTTGGCTAGGGTAGAGGCCAGTTTCATTATGGACCCTAACTGCACACTAACTTACTTTGTGGCCCAGACCATGTCTTCCTCAATTTCTCACACACAGAACTGGCTGCGGCTTAAAATAACTGCAAAATGTGACGGGGGCATATGAAATAAGACAAGAGTAGTCTCCAGCTCATTAGGACCTCACTAAAATTGAAGGTCAACGTTTTCAGAGGAAGAGAGGTGGTAGGCACCCTCCTTTCCCGAGAACTTGTCACTGCCATTCTTCTAGGGGCAACTTCGCTAGAGAAGTCAGCTTGCCGCTAATTTTGGAGAGGAAATAACTTGGGGGGGGGGGGAGCGGGGAGAAACACCGAAGTTTTCTAAACGCGGGAAGTGCGGGGCATGGGGAGTGGAGCACAGGTGGGAACAAGATCGGGCACAGCCAGGACCACCTACTGCTTTCTGAAAACAACTTGGGGACACAAGTTGATCCCCACGATCGATCCCATCTGCCTCCCACCAAGGGACTTGAGGAAGCGCACCACCCACTGTACCCAGCAGGGACAAAGTTGTTGTCACAGGCAGCCAAACCTGAGCGCTTGGCCCGGGCTCGTCGCTCCAAGACCTTCCAGCTTACTTCGGCCATGGGTCCCTCCGCCCCCGCCATCGCGCAGTGCCCACCGCCCGCCAGTCAGCCCCGCCCTCCCAGCCCCGCCCCCGCGCGCGACACTGTCGGGAGTCACGCAGGCCGGAAGTGAGCTCCCAGGCAGACGTCGCCCTAGCTCCTTGGCCTCTTGGTCGTCGGAGGGACAGCCCCGGGCGAGCGTGAGAGTGCAGAGAGAGGCAGCCCGTGAGCCTGCACCCTGAGTCTTTTCTCGGTCGGGAGGTCGCACGGTGCTTTGCGGCTGCCGTCAAGCGCGGCGGAGGCCGGCCGGGCCGAGGGCGCCATGGCGGTAGGCCTGCTGCCTAGCGCCGGGGCGTTGGTGGCGCCCCTGCTCTTGGGGCTTGCGCTGCTGAGCATTGGGCCTGCCCCGGCGCGGGCTCTGCACAATGTCACTGCCGAGCTCTTTGGGGCGGAGGCCTGGGGCACCCTGGCGGCCTTCGGGGACCTCAACTCCGACAAGCAGACGGACCTCTTCGTGCTGCGGGAAAGTCAGTGCTTGACGGCCCTCCCTCTGTTTGCCCCTCCCGCTGTACCCACGCCCCCTTCTTCCTGTTACCCTCCCTCTTGCATTTCCCAGCCTTGGGACTCTCCTTTTAGCTTCATCATCCTTGACAACTTTCCCTTTCCCCAGTTTTTATCAACCCCGGGTCTTGACCCAATCACCGCGCGTTTTGACCATGAGCCCCCAAACCTTAAGAACACACCAATCGCCCTTCACCCAGAAGCCTGTAGCCTTCACCTGGTGCATATTCACCTGCCTGACAAACTTCTTCCTGATTCCTAAGAATCAGGCCTCTGCGTTTGTTTTCCCTTCTTTTGTCCAATGTTCCGCCTCCTTTGTTTGGAAAAGACCGAACATGACAGTTTCTTATGAGAAATGCACTCACTGCCTCTACCATTTGCTCAATTCATTTAGTCTTCCTTTTGTTAAGATCCACGTTTCTCTGAAGGCACTGTGCCTTCCTAAAGAACAAACCCACCACAGCGCACACAAGCATTTTTTGTTGTTAACTTCTGATCTCATTCTCAAACTACAGACTTAGCCAACATGAGCTGCCTGGTCTGTAGAGTACATCTGAACCTTCCTCACCTTAGTTACTGCTGTAGTTTTCGACAGCTCATCACTGTAGTTTTGCTCATCACTTTTAGACAATTTGCCATTCTTGAAGGTTCAATAATTACGTTAAGCCTTAAAAAGAAAAAAAAAATGGATGCTAACAAAGTGCATTCATTGGAAGATGCTGACTTAGGACCAAGGCCATGAATAAAGTTAAAAGCCCGTACAGAGATGAGTGACAGGGTCCCAATAAGGACTTTTTTTTCTCACTTTTAATGATTATTTATTCATTTGTATCTTTGTGTGTTTATCTGTTAAAGAGATTTCTGTCCTGCCTGGTCCCACAACTGTTCAATCCCAAAGAAACACACAGAGGCCTACATTTATTATAAACTGGTTGGCCTATTATTAGTTCAGGCTTTATTATTAACTAATTCACACCCCCCCTTTTATTGATTTTTATTGAGCTCTACATTTTTCTCTGCTCCCCTCCCTGCCTCTCCCTTCCCCTTCAACCCTCTCCCAAGGACCCTGTGCTCCCAATTTACTCAAGAGATCTTGTCTTTTTCTATTACCCATGTAGATTAGATCTATGTATGTCTCTCTTAGGGTCCTCATTGTTGTCTAGGTTCTCTGGGATCCAACAAGGACTTTTGAGGATTCTTTCCCACACTGCAGAACTTCTTATAAACCCGGATGGTTTCCCTGTATTTGAATAATTACCTGTGTTATATGAATGGTGCGAGCCTATAGCTAATGCATTCAAACAGGATAAAGAGACCCTCCTTAAATTTAAAGATATCCTGTGTTTTATTAAGCATTTCTGAAAGTCTAGCTCAGTGAGCATTAATTGAGTTTCATGGACCCACCCATGTGGAAGGTAGTTCCATAGCAAGCAAAGGAGGAAGGTTTGGAGGGCTCTGCTTTTTCTGCTTATGTGTTGAATTGTATTCTTGTTATTTGTGAGCAGAAGATGTAGTAGGAATTCCTGCATCACTGGTGTGATGAATCTGTATAATGAAATAAACAGGTTCATATAAGGGAAACCTGATTGGATGTGGAAAACACAAGACTAAACAGTAGCACAGCAAAGAATAAGGGATTTTTGTTGGTTTTGGTGTTTTTTTGGGGGGGGGGGCAGTGTTTTCTCCATTGCTGCAAATCAAACCAGAGTCTCATGCTCGGTGTACAATAGGATAGTTTAAATGTGTTCTTTATGTAGATGGTTCATTTAAATTAGCTCATCAGCCACTTGATGGAATCCCATGGCTTCACTTTGCCTTGAACATGTATGTTTTTCCATGCTTCCCTTTCCTACATCCCATTAGATTAGTGTGAGTATCCTTGCTGTCTGACTAGATTAGAATAAAAGGTTTCTTATAGAAACCATACCCAGAAGTGTTTAAGCACTGACTGGATGATTTACCAAAAACCATTCTTTCTAAAAATCATTTATTTGCTTCTTTTAGGAAATGACTTAATCGTCTTTTTAGCAGATCAGAGTGCACCCTATTTTAAACCCAAGGTAAACATATCCTTGAGGTAAGTACAAATGCTTATTTTTGGAAGTATTAGCCCTTATAATAAGAATATACAGTGGCTTGGGTTGTGTTTGAAATCAGTTCTGTCCAGCTGTGGTATTGTGACACAAAGTTCCTGGTTCTGAAGTCTGAGTAGTAAGCAATTTGTTAAAAATAAATAAGTAAAAGAATGTGTAATGACTGGTGAGATGGCACTTTACTACTAAGTCTCATCCCCTAAGCTGGATCCACATGGTAGAAGAAGAAAACTGACTCTGTGGATTGCGCGCACACACACACACACACACACGTGTGCGCACGCACACGCGCGCGCGCGCGCGCGCACGAGAGAGAGAGAGAGAGAGAGAGAGAGAGAGAGAGAGAGAAAGAGAGAGAGAGGAAGAGAGAGAAACACAGAAATAAATAAAATGTAATTTTTTAAAAAGAAGAAACAATTGAAAATAAAATTTAAAAATAATTCATCTTTATAAAACTAACTTTTGGTGGATCAAGGTCTGTTTCATTCCCTTGCAGACTGCTTTCTTGAATGAATTGTGTCTCATGATTGTTCCTGCAGATCAGATCACTCACGAAAGTCTCACCATCTTAAAAATATTTTGCATGTGGAAGAAAAGTCAGTGACCTGTCCTGTTCTGTTTTGTTTTTTTGTTTTTATTTTTTCCTTTTGTTCTAATGCTGAGTTTTTAATATTGATTTTGATAGAACTGAAATGAAGCTTTTGAAATATCTTAATATTTAAATATTAAGATTTAAATATTATTTGATTTAAATAATAGTTCTTATCATTTCTTTTTTCTTGTTGACTATAATGAAACATTGATCCCAATGATCATGAGCCAACATGATTCGGGAACTCTCAGAAGCAAGTTGGATGCTCTCTCTAAGCTAATGGAGAAAGAGATGGGTCAGTGCAAACCAAAATTGCAACTTCCAGACAGTCAAGGGATTTGAGCTTAACAACATAGCTTGACTAAAATTTAGTTGGTAGTGTTTAAGTTTGAGTGCCTAGCATTTAGAAAAGATGGCAGTGAAGATAGCATTTTGCAAAGGTGTGAAAAGATTTACTTGACAGTAAAGGTGGACAGAAAAGAGACACTTGGGAGAATGACAGTCTGGGGAAAGGACATCAGAGCAGAATAGCATCCTCCTAAGTACTAAAAATGTTTTAATTCAATTAGATGAGAAAAGAGGAGTCATATATGTTGTGCAAAACACAAATTATGAAAAATGTACTTACATTGTTTAACCTGTTAATCACATACAGTGTGAATTGGGATCACAGACTAAGAGATGTGTTTCTTAATTACTGCTGAAATGATAGGAAGATGGCTCAGTAAAGTGCCTGCTTCACAGACATGAGGAAATGAATTTGTACTCCCATCTAGGAGAGAGGGGACAAGATTGACAGACAGATTCCAGTGAGCGAGCCCAATTGAGGAAGGCATGCGCTACCATCTCTGTGCATTCATATCCCTGTGTGGACTATGTTCTGCTCAAATTCAACAGTATAGAAACTCAGAATGCTGTTAACAAAAACATTGCCCTTAAATTAGAATATTGGGAGGAAATTTGTAAATGAATGAAAAAGAATTTACTCTCAGAAATATTTTTGGAGTAGTTGATGCCATGAATATTTGGAGTAAGAAAAACAAAAATGGATAAATACAAGAAACGAGCTAACCACCTAGAAGTGAGGGTTTTTTCTTTGAGAATTTTAAGTCAAGGAAATATATAAGATATAAAGGGCTTGAGTTTTAGTTTGGTGTGGTTTGAGTTGTTTTGTTTGTTTGTTTGGTTGGTTGGTTGGTTTTTTGAGGCAGGGTTTCTCTTGTGTAGCTTTGGGGCCTGTCCTAGAACTTGGTCTATGAACCAATCTGGTCTTGAACTCACAGAGATCCACCTGCCTCTGCCTCCTGAGTGCTAAGATTAAAGGCATGAGCCACAACTGCCCAGTGAATTTTATTAAGTTAAAATAAAACCTCGAATTTTTCTTTGAATTAATACATGATTGATTAATAATAATTAATGTTAGAAATTGCTATTTTAATTTCTTGAAGATTAAGTGTGTATATGTCTGTGTGTGTGTCTGTCTGTCTTCTGTCTATGTATCTGTGTGTCTATATGGGCATATGAATGAGTGTGAGTGTCCAGAGTGGGCTTTGGCCCCACTGGAGTCACATGTGTTTGTGAGCTGCCCTCCCTTCTTGGTGCTGGGAACCAAACTCCTGTCCTTTGCAAGAAAGGTCTATTTTCTTAACCACTGAACCCTTTCTTCAGCCCTTTGTTTTAATTTGTATCTAGAACACTTTTGAAAGTAAAACTAATTGTCTTTACACCTGCACTCTATTATTCCTCTCAGATGCAACCATTTTTAACCTTTAGTATTTATTTCCATATTTTCAAATAAATTTTTGCACAGTGGTTTTGTTTTCGTTTTTCTTAAAGACTTATTTTTTTAAATATATGCGTATACCTGAGTGTCTGCAGGTGCACCGTGTGCATACTAGAGCCCCCAGAGCTCAGAAAAGGGCACTGGATCCCTGTGAAACTGAAGCCATGGTTCTGAACCATCTTGTGGGAGCTAGGAATCTTACTCATGTCCTCTGCAAGAGCAGCAAGTGCTCTTAACTGCTTAGCCATCTCTTCAGCCCCTTGTATTCGTTTTGGTTATGTTTAGGGGATAGTGGAAGCCAAATCCAGAGCCTCATCCATACTACACAAACATTACCACTGAGCCAGAGCTTGAATATAAATAAGTTTTTTATTGCTATAGCTCAGATTTATGGTATTATATAAACTGTTCTATATTCCATTCATTATGAATTCTTCTGTAAACCAGAAGGTTCTACATACCCAAGGCAGCATAAGATACAAAAGAAAAAATAAATTTAATTTTTATGTTAAATATTAAATTTTGAATTGAAAATATTTTGCACAGTAAATATATAGATGTCCTTTTCTGCTGTAGCTTTTCTGTTATTTTGTAAATTTTTATTTCCTTTAGGAGTCACAGTGCGTTAGTAACAAGTGTAGTCCCTGGTGATTATGATGGAGATTCACAAATGGATGTCCTGCTCACATATTTTCCCCAGAATCATAGCAACAGTGAATTAGGAGCTGTTATCTTCTGGGGACAAAATCAAACATTAAGTGAGTCTTAAGTTTTTTACTATATATTATTGGCTGGGAAAGATAAATTGTGAAAGCATACCTGATATTCTTAATGAAAATGAAAGTTATTGTTCTCAAAACAATTGAATATTCTGTTATTGTATTCTAGTAAAATCTTCTTAAAAGTTTATTTTCTTTTGCAAACTAGTGTAGTCCATTCCAGAGAACAAAATCCTCTCCTGATTACTTCAAGAAGAGATATATTGTTAGCTTTTAATGTTATTGCGGTAACTAGAGAATTAACTTCAGGCCTACTGTGATGGCACACACCTTTAACTCAGCACTTGGGAGGCAGAGACAGGTGGGATCTCTGTGACTTCTGTGCCTGCCACAGCTAAATGTGAGACTTTGTCTCAGGGGAAAAAGAACAAACTTTAGGACTTTGGGGGAATAACCCTAAGGTACTGTGTTCATTAGCTATGAGAAGTGGCTGGGTGCACAACAGCTGCTTTGATGATGCCTGTTCTCGCCATAGTCTGATCAGCAAGTGGATGTTGCACTTAGCCTCTTCATACTGCCAAATTCAGTGCAGACACACAAAGATGGGTATACTAGAATTATAGACAGTGCCTTACCATACATGCCAGTAAAAATCAGTCTCTCTGGTTAGCAGGTGTCTTAGTTAGGGTTTTATTGCTGTGAAGGGACACCACACTTTACACTTCTTGTAAAGGAAAACATTTAACGGGGCTTGGCTTACAGTTCTGAGGTTTAGTCCGTTATCATCATAGTAGGAAACATGGTGGCAGGCAGGCACACATGGTGCTGGAAAGGACTGAGAGTTCTACATTTTGATCCACAGGCAGCAGAAGTGAATGCAACAGTAGTCCTCTCTTAAGCATCTGAGACTTCAAAGCCCACCCAGACAGTGACACACTTTTTCCAACAAGGCCACACCTCCTAAAAGTGCCACTGCCTATGTGCCAATCATTCACACACATGAATCATTAGGGATCAATTCTATCAAACCAACACAACAAAGCTTACATTTATTTTGCATTGCAAATGCCAGGATGCCTGGCAAACCCTCCTATTTGCTTTCTAGTGTTGCAGTACAGAAAAGTACCAAAAGTATAGATTGTGTATCAATCTACTATATCCATTCATGAATATTGAAATCCTATCTGAAAAGCCAACTGATAATTCAGAAGTAGACCGTCTGTTCAAAGAGTATGCAGACAATACTCTTACTACATCAGTCATCCCTTAATTTACAAGAGTGCCATATGCAGTGCTGCTTATGAAAAAAGCATGGACATGGCAGAGTCAGATAGGTTCAGACATGCTATTTTATTTGTCTACATTGACGTCTTGTTGATTATCAAATTGTATAGAAAAAAATCAGCTAAAAGATATTTAGATGGGAACCTCAAATGAAACATTCAATTAAGTCTTAACTATAAAGTGAACTCTTGTCAATGGCTTATCGCTAAATGAAGCTTTTGATGTCTCCTTAGTGATTAACTGTTACAGGAAATTGAAGATGAATCTTGTATAGAATGAAAGAATACTTTGGAGATAAATGCCACTTCATATTCATATGTATCGTATGTCTCTGTGTTTGTGCATATACTCATATACATTCTTTTTTTTTTTTACAGATACTAAAAACATGACCATACTCAATAGGACTTTTCAAGACCAACCACTGATTATGGAGTAAGTATGTGCTTTCTTTTGAACAATTTAAAACTTAGAAACATAAAATAAATCTTTTACGTAGGAAGGTACTTTGCCAAGTAAGATTGACACTAAATTCACTTCTTATAGGAATCTGTATGCATGATTACGTGAGATTTGTTTGCTATGATGAAGGAAAGGCACAAATGAAAGAAAAAAGTGATTATCTTAAAGAAAGGAATATACAGGTTTCGATGACTTCATATGTGTTACTTGTGGATCTATAAGATATATAGTCATGTATCATTCTTTAATTAAGAGCAGTTTTTGAGTTAAAATGTTCATTGAAAGATATGAAGAATATAGCATTCCCTCCAGAAACAGGGAAAGATTACCACATTAAGAAGAAAATGTGGTCCTTCTTTATCTTTCTTTATGTTATTTATTTCCTCAAACAAGATGACTAAATCTAAATTTCAAACAAGATGATATTGGTAATGAGGTAAAGATCATTCTTGGAACATAAACTGTGGTAACATTCTTGTTTCCAGTGATGCCATTTATAGCTAGTAAAGTCATTCCCACATCGTGGGTCAACAGTGGTGAGAAATCTGAAATACAAACTTGTGTATTTTTTCATGGTTATAATAATCAATGACAAGTTTGTTTTTATAGCAACTAGGAATTCTTTTGTGGGTTAAGCCTAAAGTTTCCAGAAATTAGCACTGTTTCTTTCACTGTCGGGAGAGACAGGAGCAGAACATCTTAATGAGCCCTTCCCACCTGTACACATGACTCTGCTATGTACGTGTATGATGGAGGTATGCAAGTCAAACACTCATTGACTGTGAATCACTAAAAACTTTACCTTAAAATACTTGGGTTTTATACATATAATTTTATTCTTAATTTAAAATTATTCAAATTTACCCAAAAAATGAGGGTGTTCTTTTTAAACTTTACATAATGTTGGCAGAGGCTGCTTGTGCATTTCTGGCCACCAAGACCTGAAATAGTCACACAGAAACTATTAATTACAACACTGTTTGTCCAATAGCAAAGACATATTCCTGGCTAAATCTTTTATCGTAAATTAACCCATTTCTATTAATCTGTGTATCACCATGTGGTTGTGGCCTACTAGTAAGGTTCTGTTCGGTGTCCAACGTTTGTCCCTTGCTGCTGCTACATGGCTTCTCCCTGACTCCGCCTACTCTCTCTCTGTATCTCTTCTAGCCTGGCTATTCTGCCCTGCCATAGCCCAAAGCAGATTTATTCATTAGCCAATAAAAGCAACACATATACAGAAGGACGTCCCACATCAACATAGGAACTAAATCTTGGCTGCACATTTCGTAGTACAGAATGTGGAGCTTCTTCATTGTTTTCCAGAGATGATCAATATTTTCATTTTCTACACATCAATGCTGAGAATGCCACTTCATATAAATACATACTTTTTTTTAAATGGCAAATGTTTGTTTAGGGTTATTTCAGAAATTGTTGAAAAGTCTACTTAATCACAAGCCATTATTGATTGATTTTTTTCATGAAATTTAAGTGAACAAGTTAGAAGTTAATTTTAAAAACCAAACATGCCAACAATACAGTTCAAATAGCTGCTGATTTGTTACTCACATGTTGAGGAATGACAATAGGAAAATACCCTTTTTCTCTCTGTAATAAAACCATTGTGTTTCCATAGCAGCAGAAACTCTGTGTACTCAGAGCACTGCAGTTCATACCATATCGTCCTACTGATGTGAGCCAGGAGTTTCAAGCAGCAGAGCCTTGGTTGCCATTGGGTGGTGCACAATGATTGTTTTGTGTTTATAACCAAACGACAGTGCAGTTATATTATGGAAAAATACCTCAGATTCATCATATATTTGCCTTTAAATTAATTTCTGGTCATTTCAAATTCAAAATCATTTTACTGTTGCCAAATAGTTGCAACTGCTATATCAATTATGGAATCCCTCTAGAGGTCACAACCCATCCTTTAAGAAGCCAAGCCCTACATTACACAGAACTCACAGATTAACCCAAAGGGTCACAAAATAACATTAATTCCTGTTCTAAGATATATCCAGGATGGGTTAGCAAGAGGCTTTCCTTTATGCTACTGCTTAGAAAGTCCAGCTCTCAGAACCCCTCTGTCTCCAAAGGTAGCTCATACAAATACAGTTCTTTTAAGATCATTTTATAAATACATCATTTTGTCCTTCCCTTTCCTCCATCCCAACCCTCCCACATATCCTTTCTTGCTCCCCTTCAAATTCATGGCCTCTTGTTTCTTAATTGTTGTTACATGCATATATGTATGTACCTATGTATTCCTAAATATAACTTGCTCTGTCTCTATGGTGTTACTTGTATATATGTTTAGAAGGCTGACCATCAGATACTGGCAAAACGGTTGGTTTACTTGTCCCTGGAGGAAATTACTTCTCCCACTCTCCATCTTCCTAGTTACCTATAGTTCTTTTTGTAGGGTTGAGGCCTCCTGAGCTTTCCCACATGCATTTGCATTTTAGCATGTCTGATATTGTTATCCTTGTTCAACTCCTGTTTAGGCAGTAATGTTGGTGACACTTCATAGGTACAGCATCTATGACATTTTTGAAATTAAATCCTTCTCATTTTAATTGTTTGGATAGGAATGTGCTATACATTTTTCCCTACTCCTCTTCCACCCTCCCACCTCCTTTTCCATCTTCCCCCTGCCCTCCATGCTCCCAATTTACTCAGGAGATCTAGTCTTTTTTCTCCTTCCTAGGCAGATCTATGCATGGCTCTCTTAGTATCCTTTTTGTTGCCTAGGTTCTCTGGGGTTGTAGCCTGTAGGCTGGTTGGCCTTTTCTTTATATCTTGTATCTACTTATGTGTAAGTACATATTATATTCATCTTTCTGGGTCAGAGTTACCTCACTCAGGATGGCTTTTTCTAGTCCTGTCCATTTGCCTGCAAATTTCAAGATGTCATTTTATTTTACCTCTGGGTAGTATTCCACCGTGTAAATGTACCACATTTTCCTTATCCATTCTTCAGTTGAGGGGAATCTAGATTGTTTCCAGATTCTGGTTATTATGAATAATGCTGCTTCAGGACAGCCAGGGATACAGAGAGAAACCCTATCTCAAAAAAAAAACAGATAGATAGATAGATAGATAGATAGATAGATAGATAGATAGATAGATAGATAGATAGATAGATAGATAGGCAGGCAGGCAGGTAGATGCTGCTATGAACATATTGAGCACATATCCTGTGGTGTGGTTGAGCATCCTTTGGGTATATGTTCAACAGTGGTATTGCTGGATCTTGAGGTAGATTGTTTCCTAATTTTCTGAGAAATTGCTATACTGATTTCCAAAGCAGCTGTACAGGTTTGCACTCCTACCAGCAATGGAGGAGTGTTCCCCTTACTCCACATCCTCTCTAATATAAGTTGACACCAGAGTTTTTTATCTTGGTCATTCAGACAGGTGTAAGATGGTGTCTCAGAGTTGTTTTGATTTGCATTTCTCTGATGACTAAGGATGTTGAGCATTTCCTTAAATGTCTTTCCACCAGTTGATATTAATTTATTGCGGAATAAAGCATGGTGATCCAATAAGACACAGGGGGGTTATTTCCATTTTTTGTATCTTTACATTTGCTTTGTTACCAAGTATGTGGTTGATTTTAGAGACGGTTCCACGGGGTGCCAAGAAGAAGGTATATTCTTTTGTGTTTGGGTGGAATGTTCTATACATGTCTGTTAGGCCCATTTGAATCATAATATCTGTTAGTTATTTTATTTCTTTGTTGAGTTTCTCTCTGGCAAACCAGTCCAGTGGTGATAGTGGGGTGTTGAAGTCTCCCACTATTAGTGTATGGGGCTTGATGTGTGATTTAAGCTTTAGTAATGTTTCTTTTATGAATGTGGGTACCCTTGTATTTGGGTCAGAATTGAGACCTCATCTTGATGAATTTTTCCTGTGATGAATATGAAATAACCTTATCTCTTTTGACTAATTTTAGTTTGAAGTCTATTTTGTTAGATATTAGGATTGGTACTCCAGCTTGTTTCTTAGGTCTATTTGCTTGGAAAATCTTTTCCCAGTTCTTTACTGTGAAGTAATTAATGTCTGCTTTGTAGTTGAGGTGTGTTTTGTATATGCAGTAGAAGGATGGATTCTGTTTTCATATCCAATCTGTTGTCCTGTGTCTTTTTATAGAAAAATTGAGTTAATTGATATTAAGGGATAATAATGACCTGTGATTACTAGTTTGTGTTATTTTTGTTTTTGGTGGTGTTGGTGGTATTGTGTGTGTGTTTCTCTTCTTAAGGATTTACTCATGTGGTATTATCTATTGCCTGTGTTTTTGAGGATGTAGCTAACTTCCTTGGGTTTAAGTTTTCCTTCTAGTTCTTTGTGTAGGTGTATTGCTAGATATTGGTTAAATCTGGTTCTGCCATGGAATATCCATTGTTCACCTATGTTAATTGAAAGTTTTGCTGGGTATAGTAGTCTGGGCTGGCATCTATGGTCTCTTAGTGTCTACATAACGCTTGACCAGGACCTTCTGGCTTTCATTGTTTTCATTGAGAAGTTGGGTATAATTCTGATAGGTCTACTTTTACATGTTGCTTGGCCTTTTTCCTTTGCAGCTCTTAATATTCTTTCTTTATTCTGTATGTTTAGTGTTTTTTTTTTATTATGTGGAGAGGGAACTTTTTTTTTTGTTAGGTCCAGTCTATTTGTTGTTTTGTAAGCTTCTTATATTTTCATGAGTATAGCCTTCTTTGGGTTGGGAAAGTTTTCTTTTATGATTTTGTTGAATATATTTTCTGTTCCTTTGAGCTGGACTTCTCCTTCAATTCCTATTATTCTTAGGTTCGGTCTTTTCATGGTATCCCTGATTTCCTAGATATTTTGTGTTAAGAGTTTGTTGGACTTAACATTTTCCATGACCATTGAATTTATTTCCTCTATTGTATTTTCAATACCTGAGATTCTCTCTTCCATCTCTTGTATTCCATTGTTTATGCTCACATCTGATTATTTACCCAGGTTTTCCATTTCCAGAGTTCCTTCAGTTTGTATTTTCTTTATTGCTTCTATTTCAATTTTTAAGTCTTGAACTGTTTCCTTCACCTGTTTGATTGCTTTTTCTTGGTTTTCTCTAAGGGATTTATTTATCTTTTCCAATTTTTTGTTTTTCTTTTTTTCCATTCCTTTAAGAAAATTTTCCTTTCCTTTTTTAGTGACTCAGTCATCTTCATGAAGTTATTTTTAGTGTCATTTTCTTCTATTTCATCTGTGTTGGAACGTTCATGTCTTTTAGCTGTAGAACCACTAGTTTCTGGTGCTGCTGTATTGTTCTTTGTGTTGTTGAGTGTATTCTTACCTTTTTGTCTACCCATCTCTTCCTCCAATCAGTATGGATGGAGCCTGTGCTTCATGGGGCCCCTCTTCCTTCAGCTGGTGTGATTGGAGTCTGTGTCTCCGTTGAATGCTCCCTCAGGTGCAGGCAGGACTGAATCTCTGGCAATTGCTCCTCCAGGTGTGGATGGGCCCAAGGCTCAGATGGTCACTTCTCTTGGTTCAGGTAGGGCCACGGCTTCAATGGTCATTCCTCCATGTGCAGCTTGTGTCCTGTCTCTGGTGATAACTACTCTAGGTACAGGCAGGGCTGAGGCCGAGGCTCTGGTGGTCGAATAGTTTTTGGAGGCCTCTGCTGTCACCACGCTATGTGGGTGGTGATGCTGTGTCCAGGTGTGGCCTGGTCCTTAAATGGGGCAGGTAGTGATGCTGTGTCCTGGTGCAGTATGGTCCCCTAAATTTTCTTTCTTTTAACTTGAGCTTCTTGCTTCCTCTCCATGTCTCCTGGCATCTCTCTTGTGACTCTAGATTCGTCTCTCTCTCTGACCTATGACATTTTTAAGAGACACGGTCTCACAGCAAACTGAGAGCCTTTTCTTCTGGCTTTCCCAATCTTTCTGTCCCCTCTTCTGCAATGACCCTTGAGTCTTAGGTCCAAGAGTCATGTTGTAGATGTATCACTGGGAATGAATGGTTGTCTTCTGTTGCAAAGAGAATGCATAAAGAAGTTTCCTTGATGAGGGGTATGGACTATGTGAGGATGAGGATTAATATTGAGAATATAATAGGGATTGTGTGGGCTTAGTAAGTGGAGGTTGATAGGTTCTCCTCCAAGGTCCATATGACATCACTACCTTGGGTAGTTGACTAGGTTTCCAGTACCAGATATGATTTCACTGTTGTTGAGAGGGTCTTAGTTACAACTTAATGAGCTGTTGTTTCCCACCAAGGTGTGTGTGCCACTACTGTAACCTTAGGGTTATTGTGCCATGCTGTTTGTCATTGTGGTTCACTGGAGTCTAGCTGGGTAGGACTGTTAGTTGCTTTCCTACATTGGAAATTTGCATTGCAACTCCTGTTACCGTGAAAGCGTGTCTTTGGGGAGAAGATATTCAGGTGAGTTATAGCTCAGAGACCTCCAGACCCTGGGTCTGAAGAGCATGGTGTCTTCAGCAGTAGGGACTCACCTTCCACCTCCTGGGACCAACCAAGTGAAATAGCAACAGCATGTAAAATTTGTGATATCTCTTAGACAGCCCTGACCAACAAGTCAAAACAGAGCTTGCATGCCTGGTGTTGGGGTTTTTCTTAATTGGTATTTGACCCTTAGAGGAAGCATTGTTATCTTAGGTGAGAAATTTTCTTTCAAGCTACATATGTATATTCACCAAGTTAAAATATATTATATGTATTTTTAGATAAATATCTAATGTATGATTTCTGATCATGCAAATCTAATTCTTATAGACTTCTTATAGTTGCAGGTTTATTGCAGCTGGTGGGTCCATTAGCAAAACTAAAAGACTTTAGTCTGGAAGGGGCAACTGTCATTTCTGCTTCACTGGCCACAAATAGACACAGTTGAGTATTGTAATATTCCACACTCCTGAAAACTAAGTTAAAAGTGACATTTTAATAAAACAGCTACCTAATTTTTATACTATTTTCTTTTCAGCTTCAATGGTGATCTAATTCCTGATGTATTTGGTATCACAAATGAATCCAGCCAGCCACAGATACTATTAGGAGGGTGAGTAACTAGCAGTATATCTGTGTAATTAATCATGTTTCTTTTGCTGCCAGGGCTGTGTGTGAACATTTGCTTTCAACTTTGAAGAAAAGCCAACTCATTGGAAATGGTTGTTTGAAAAAAAAAAATTGAGAGTATTTGGTCAACATGGAAGCTTTCTCAAAGAATTTGGATTTGATCTGTAACTGTTTTGTATATAAACCTACCTTAGTCTATTCTGCCAGTAGGATACAGGCTTTACAGATCTCTGTGTAAATAGTAGTTCATTAAATGTTGCTGGAATTTAAATAAGATGAACAACTCCAGTCTACTAGGGCTATAATTGTTCTGTTAGCTCCTGTACTTTAGTTTATAAATTGTGCTTCTTTATTTCATTTGTAAAATAAAAAAGTGAATGAATAATTGCCTAAAAATTTAAGCACCCCCTTTAGTTCTTGATGCTTTTCAGTGTGAACTTTGTCACTGACCAGATATATACTAAGGTTTTCATATTGTTTAAACATGCAGTTCAAAGGTCTATGCCTCAATTCCTCTGGATTTCAATACAATATTCCCCCTAACTTGGGACAAGTGATGGCATGGTACTTTTTATGAGGGGCCTTCAATCTGTTTTCTAATGTTTCATTATTTTCTGCATCTAGTAAGGCAAATTTTTGTGCATGTATAGAGATCATATTTGTTTGATTGCTTGTTTTTTTGTTTGCTTGGCCTTTGAGGAACTGTAGAGAATCACCCTTTTCAGTATATCTTCCAATAGTTATTTGGCACTCCAACAAATTTTTCTGTTTTTGAGGCATAATATGTTGTTATGATTATGTTTTCTAATGTGATTTACAGGTCGACATTAGTACATTAGTACATTGTATTTAAGGTGTCTCGTGGAGAAATGCTCAGATTTCCTGTCATCTTTTGTAAAGATTTTTTATAAGAAAATATAAATTTTTGGATACTTAACAAAATGAACTTGTAAAAAATTGTTGTGAATCTTGAATGAGAAACCTTTCCCTTTCTCCAAACATTACTAAATATTTGAAGCCAGTCATACTCTAGAGATAGCTTAGAAACAGATCTTCATTTGGTTTAGAGCCATTTCTAAAAGGAACAGGATGAGTGACAAGAAAATCATACACTCACCATCACCACCCTAGCAGGTCGGTACTCCTTAGGAAGCCCAGGCTTCTCAAAGTCAGACTTGTGACTAAGATTGTGCTGGTGACCTCTGGCTGGTTTTTCATGACATCTCCATTTTGGCACACATCACTGAAATATCATCACTGTATTTTTTTTTTAATTTTACAGATACTTTCATTTGCGGCATTTCTGTTTGATCCTTTTGCAGATTCTCAGTTTTCTTGCTGAACTTTGCTACTGTGCTTTTGAAATTGTTGAGAATATTACTTACATCTTCATACATTGTGGTACTTCCTTATTCAGTCCTGAACTGGTTTTCTGACTTCAATTGTGTCCTTTGTGATCTCTGCCTCTTTTGGAAAGTAGGGCTCTCAGATCTTTCTGCCATTTCCTTTTCTTTCATTTCCAACACTGAGGGCATAGGAGGTTGTGGTGGTATCATGCTAATTTGTTTCTCATGCCTTTCATTGTGTTGTTCTCTTTCATGAATTTATTGAGATAGAGGTGTCTTTCTGTTAAACACTAAAGATTGTTATTTCCTACCTATTTGTTTATGTTTTCCTGATGAGTTATCTTTGGGGGCTTGCTTCCTATTGCTAAGTTAGAGGGGAAACCAAAGGTAGGAGTGGAAACAATGATTTGACAGCAGTCCAAATGTAAACAGGCAGTGACAGTACTGTTCACTTCCTGTATGTGTCTGGTACAGCTCAGAGGTAGAAGCACTAGCATTGGTGGGAATGCAGTCTGTACATTTTTAGAACTATGAGTGCTAATAGTAAAAGGCAAAGAAAAGGAGGGAAGAGGGAGTGGTTTATGAATAGGAGGGCAAGTGTATGGGTTGGAACTATGAGAAATAATAGAGAAAAGCATTGTAGAGAAGGTGCATGAAAAGAAAGAGGGCCAGCAGGTTGGTCCAGTGTATGTAAATGATTGCCACCAAGCCTGAGGAGACATGGCTTTATCCCCAGGACTCATACTGGTAGAGGGAGAGAACCAACTCCCCCAAGTTGTCCTCTGAGCTTCACAAGCATGCTATGGCATATGCATCCTCCCAGAATAAGTAAGTGTATGTAAAAATTAAAAGTGAACATTTATAAAAAAGTCTCTTACATAAGATAAAAGCTTAAACATTAAAAAAAATGGAATAAAGTATAAATTTTAAAAATAAATTTAAAATAAGAAATGAAATAAGAACTATATATTATCAGTCAGTATTTCTTCCTAGTTAAAATGGTTTTCCCCCAGTACCTTTGTGGTTCTGTCTTTGTGGTTGGCTCTGAGTAGAGTAGCAATACTAATCTCCATAACTCAGACCAGTCAGATCCATATTTCAGTGCCAAAAGGAGTTTGTGTGTCTGTGTCAGCCTTTCTGACTTTGTTTCTAAAGGCGTTTCTTAATTCTTTCTGGTGTGCTGGGATCAAACTCACCTTGTGAGATTTTATGTGGGATTTTATGGGCTTTGGGTTACAAGCCCATGCTTTTTTTACCTTTGCCACTGATTTTTTTTCTACCTGCCTCCATCCTACCCACAGTTTGCATTTGAAAATATTTGTGCCCATCTGGAGACTGTTTCTGATTCCACATGCTTCTCGTGTTCTCATGATATGACTCACCTAGGCTGTAGTGAGTGCAGCCTTCCCTGCATTATTCAGACTAGTCATTCCAAGGCATTTGTATAGAATCCCTGCTTCAGGTTTGCACACTGCACCTCTGCAACAGCCAGCACTACCCTGCCATCTCCCAGCCCAGCAGTGCCCATCCTGTGATCTTGTCTCTGCAGATCCACTCTGTCATCACTGAAAAGCTATTACTTCATTTTATTTGACATGTAAAATTAAAATGTATAAAACAACAAAAATAATAGTTCAAAAATAAAATTCCAATGTCTCAAGGACTTTTATTAAATCAACCAGAAAAACTCCTGAGAATAGCATATAAAAGTGCCATGTCTTATTTATCTTGAATTCTATTTAGGTTTTCTCTAGTGCTTCTTTAAATAGCTTTTTAAAAAGTAGTATCACTTTTAAAAATTATTCGCCTAAAAATATGTTCCTTTATTTTTCTTATAAACTATATTCTTATATGCAACAGATTAGACTAAAAGTCTGCTGTTATATGACATCTCTCATTCAAATATCAGTCACAAATTAAAAAGTAGCAGCCAAATTTTCTCTCCAACTTAATGAGTTTTTAAAGGTGTGTGTGTGTGTGTGTGTGTGTGTGTGTGTGTGTGTAAGCAAGAGAGAGAGATGGGTATACCCATTATGCCCAATGTTGTTCAGTTCACTCGAGTTGGAGTACAGGCAGTTGTGAGCTGCCTGACATGGGTGCTGGCAATTGAACCTGGGTCCTCTGCAAGAGCAGTATTTACTCTCAACCTATATCCATCTCTCTAGCCCTGAATAATTTTTTTAATTCACTCTCACAAAAATTTCTCTTGTGGTTGGAAGTATAGTTTGTGCCTCAAATTCACTTTACCCTGGCTTGAACCCATGAAATACTGTATCACGCTGCTTAGAAATGACACCTAGCTATGAAGTATTAGAGCATCTTCCACAGTTACATGAACTTATCATGAATAGGCATTTTCTATAACAGGGTGTTTGAAACTGATGTTGATAAGCTTTCAGAATACCTTTAGTATTGAAATAAAAACATTTGTGTCTGTAATGTTAGTCAGGGGTAAAAATAAAGTTTTATGCTCAGGATTTCTCTGGGTCACAGGCAGGATTCAGACACATTTTTCAGTCAAACCACAGTTTTAAATTTCATAATATGAATGGAGCTACATAATAAATATATGCTTTACCATTTTCTGTTTACTTCACAGTTAAAAGACATGAACAGCAACCATATGTGTATAAAACTTTTTAAGCGTACTGTAAAATTTTTAATAAATGCATAATTATTATACATATTAATGGTGGTAATATGATATTTCAGTGCCTTTATACCATATGTAATGACTACAGGAGAATATTTATTATATCCCTTACCTCAAACGTTTTTATTTTTATTTTTTTGAGATTATAATTACATAATTTCCCCTTTCCTTTCCTCCACTGAAACCCTCCCATATATACCTCTTCTAGCACTTTCTTTTATTCATTAATTATGATTATATAATATATTGATATGCTTATTCCTAAATGCAGAAATACAACCTGCTCAGTCAATTAATATTACTTGTATGTATATGTTTTCAGGGCTGACCATTTCATACTGGGTAAACAGTTGGTTTACTTGTCCCTGGAGGAGACTATTTCTCCCACTCTCAATTTTCCTTAGTTACCTATAGTTCTTTGTATAAAGTTGAGGTCTCCTGGGCTTTCCCACATCCACTTCAGCATGCCTATTATTATTACACAGTCTTTGTTAGGCTCACATTTAGGCAAGCATGTTGGTGAGACTTCATACAACAATTTTAGGAGACATAATCTCACAGCAAACCATAAGAACCTGTTTTACTGGCCTTCCCAATATTTCTGTCCCCTCTTCTGCAATGATATCTGAGCCATATGTTCAGGAGTTGTATTGTAGATGTAGCAGTTGAGACTGGCCTCCACAACTTTTCATTTTAATTTCTTGTTATTCTCTATAATGGTCTCTATCTGTTGCAAAGGGAAGTTTCCTTGAGGAGTGAAGACTGTATTTATCTATGGGTATTAGGAGAAATATTGAGACTGTAACAGGATTTAGTAAAGTAGATTCTCAAAGATCCGTGATTTTCCTACCCTGAGTAGTTCACTAGGTTTTTAGTACCAGATATTGAGAGAGTCTTAGATTCAATTAAAGAACTATTGTTTATCACCAAGATATGTCTGTTATTACTGCACCCTTATACCATGCTGTTTGTTGTTCTGGTTCATAGGAGTCTAGCTAGGTAGGACTGTTGGTTGCATTCCTCTTTTTTTTTCTCATTAAATCACTGCTTGGCCCATTAGCTCTAATTTCTTATTGGCTAATTCTTACATCTTAACCCATTTCTATTAATCTGTGTATCGTCATGTGGCAGTGGCTTACTGGGTAAAATTCCCAGCATCTGTCTCTGGCGGATCCATGGCATCTCTCTGTCTATGCTTTCTTCCTCCCAGAATTCAATTCTGTCCTCCCTGCCTACATAAGTTCTGCCCTATCAGGCCAAGGCAGTTTTTTATTCATTAATAATACAAGCAACACATAGAAAGAAGGACCTCCTACACCATTTCCCCTTTCCTGTTTAAACAAAAAGGAAGGCTTTAACATAGTAAAATTCTAGAAAGAATTACAGTTACAATATTTATATCTACTTTATCTTTTATCATAACAAAGGAAAACTATAACTATAAATTCTTCAAATCCATCAGAGACTCCAGAAGGATATTACCTAAGTAAACAGGAAGTGCATTATAAACAACTTCCAAAACTCTAGAATTGACAGAGACATCTCACTGCCTGGACAGTCACCCAAAATTCTTCTATACCATTGGGGCATCAATCTTCAGCTTATAGGCCCATAATGTCCAGAAGACTTTTCTATGAAGCAGGAAATGTCAAAGACAGTTCAGTCACTTTCTTATGTGTACTGCAGAATGTCTCACAGACTCTTTCATCAAGCGGGAACCCTGAAGAATCATCCCACCTTTAGACAAGTTCAGAAGTCATCTCTCTGTTGGTACTGCATGTCCAGTGAAGCAATTCTGGCAAGAGCAGTTTTTTGCCCAAATGGCTAAGGAACCTCCTCAATACCCATTTTCCTCTTGAAGTAATTGGTGCTGCCAGGAGCAGACGTGTCTCACCATCATGAAAAGTCCTAAGTTATTAAAACATTTAAAATGCCACATTCTGAAGGTCTCTAAAAGATTTGTAGAATATCTATCTAACTGAAATATATCTCTATACATCTAGAAAATTTAACTAACATGACTACAAGCTTGACTATTAAAGATGACTCTCTATTAACCTATATTTCTTAATTATACATTACATTTTTATATGAGCTACACAATCACAATACCTTACTCAAGATCAGAAATATATATACATATAACAAAATTGACCTTAAATTTGTATCCATAAACCAAGATCCATATCAAAGCAAATTAATCATATATATTTATATATAATCCCCCTTTAAATATAAAAGGACATTTATAAACAATATTTGGGAATATGGGTGTAGTTTTGTCCATACTGTTTCCTGCTGTTTGAGGGTACTGTTAATCAGGTCTTTCATGGTGTATCCTGTGTGCTAGGTTCATCTCAGTCAGCAGTTGGGTAAAGTAATTTTTTGAGGGTGTTCACGATGACCTTTCAGGAGGACATGGTCTTTCAAACCATATTTGTCTGGAAGTATTCCACAGGTTCTCATCTTCTGTGGAAACAAAAGAAAAACCTCTTTTCCAAAGTACCATATCCTTAGACCCAAATTCTGAAGTCAAGATACCATTATAATATACATGCTGGTTTAGCTTAGCAGCCCATACAATGAAATGTCTCTCTGTACTTAGTTCCTTCACAGTCAAAAAATTCAAAGAAAACCCAATAATATACATGATCCAGACTCTCTGTGAATTTTCCATTTTTATGTGGCTTATTTTTCTTTACTCCCTTTAATCTATGACTATCTGTACTCTGTCTCTTTAAAGACTTTACCTGTTTTTAAAGCATTAACTTTATGACTCTCTATACTCTTTTTCTTCTTGCTCCCAAGCCTATGTACATTTATCCAACACTGTGACCCATTTAGAACTAGTTTATGTCTGAGTCTGTCCTCTTGTGAATCTGTAATTCTTTATTGTCCAGGAATACTTCTTACAATGCTAAGTGCTTCTTAAAAACTTAAGTTGAGCCACTAGTAGGGGTAACATGGTACCGCCTGTTTACCTGCCCAGTCTAAAACGTAAGCTGTGCTATTACTATGATAAATATGGTAGTTCCTGCTTGGCTCTGCACAGTTCATCATTGTGGAGCCACTTGTGCCTCTGAGCTGCTTGTGCCTCTGAGTTGCACATACTGCCCCACTTGTAGGCACACAGCAAGTTCACATTGACATCAAGCAAGCTGTCGCATTTACTCACAAATCCCATCCAAATGCTCTGTCTCTTGCAAGAGCGAGAGGTCACACTAGCAGTATGGCCCAGAAAGCAGGCATTTTAGAATTGCATGGCTTTTTTTCTTTTGCTATGGCTGAGTCAGGAAAACATCTCTTAAAGGAGCCATGGCATGCCACCAGCAAACAGCAAAAGGCTGTGTTAAACGCTGTATTTTTGTGCTTAAAATTAAGCTCTCTCAGGTTTTTAAGTGGATTTAGTCCATCACATTGGTGCCAATTGTTGCAAAGAGGGGCTGCTGGTTTGTCTTGGCAGCCCGGCTAGCTTAGCCCCAAAATAAACACACAGAAACTGTATTCATTAAATCACTGCCTGGCCCATTAGCTTTAGTTTCTTATTGGCTAATTCTTACGTCTTAATTTTACCCATTTCTATTAATCTGTGTATCACCATGTGGCAGTGGCTTACTGGGTAAAATTCCCAGCGTCTGTCTCTGGTAATGCATGGCATCTCTCTGTCTATTCTTTCTTTCTCCCAGAATTCAGTTCTATCTTCCCCGCCTACCTAAGTCCTGCCCTATCAGGCCAAGGCGTTTTTTATTCATTAATCAATGCAAGCAACACATAGAAAGAAGGACCTCCTGCACCAGAATGTGAACAGGAACATTAATCAAATGAAATGAGATATCAGTTTTGGTGACAAAAGCCAACAGACTCTAATCATTACACTGTTGTTTAAGAAAGGATCTTATTCTCATAATATGTAAATGAAATGAATCCAAGGATGAATACAATTAATCAGTACCTGACAAAGAGTGAAAGAAATGGTCAGTTTGTTGCTTTGCTATAGAATCTATCTATCTATCTATCTATCTATCTATCTATCTATCTATCTATCTATCTATCATCTGTTTACCTATCTATCTATCTATTATCTCTCTTTATATATATATAATCATTTATAATTATATAAGCTACTCCATATTAGAGGTTACTAGTGTGCTTTTTGAGCTCTAGTCCAATATTTTCTTTTAGTAAACATGAAATCAAGGTAGTATTATTTCCCTGTTGATAAGGAAGTCTCAGATAACATTTTTGAACACTTCCAAGTTTTGTATTTTAGATGTAAGCTTGGTGAGGAAAATTTGATAAGACAGAAAGGGAAGGTATGAATGGTATGCTGGGGAGGGAGTCTATCTAAGAGGTACATGGTTAAATTGTTCCTCTATTCCTAGTGAATAACTAACTCAGCTCTGTGCCCATGAACTATTTTTTCCATATTCTTTTATTCTTTTATTCTTTTATTTAATTTTTAATAAAATTAAATTTTTACATTTCCTCCCCTTCTCCCAGTCCCCTACCGCTCCCCTCACCCCTTCTCCCTTCCCCTGTTTCCTTAAAAGATGGCATGGTGCCCTGCCCTGTGGGAAATCCAAGGCCCTCCCCCCTCCATCCCGGCCAAGGAATGTGTGCATCCAAATAGACTAGGTTCCCAAAAAGAAAATACATGCAGAAGAGATAGGTCCTAGTGTCATTGTTGATGGCTTCTCAGTCTGCCCCCATTGGCAGCCACATTCAGAGAGTCAGGTTTTATCATAGGCTCGTTCAGTCCCAGTCCAGCTGGATTTGGTGAGCTCCCATTAGATCAGGCACACTGTCTCAGTGGGTGGACCAGCCTCTCACGGTTCTAACTTCCTAGCTCCTCTTCTTCCACCTTCTGCCCTTCGACTAGACCTTGGGAGCTCAGTTCATTGCTCTGATGTGAATGTGGGTCTCTGTCTCTATCTCCATCCATCAGACAAAATTTCTATGGTGGTGATCAAGATATTCATCAATGTGACTCTGGGACAAGGCTAGTTCCAGCACCCTCTCCTCTGCTGCCCAAATACGTAGCTGGGGACATCCAGGGCCAAGTATCCTGCCAGTCCTAAAATGACTCCCTTAATGTAGATATCTTATTCCCTTCTCCAGTATCCACCTTTCCTCCATCTCCACCCTCCCACTCTCCCAAGCTCTCCCCAGTCCTTCCCTTCTTCCTTCTCCTTCCCCCTCTCCCCTTCCCTCATGCTCCCTACCCCCACCTTTATCCCCACCACCCGTGCTTCCAATTTTTGCCTGATGATAATGGACCAAAGACGATAAACTTCCCTAGTCTGTTTACATAGGTTGTCTAGTTGGTAGGTCTATATAGCTGGGTAAGAACAAAGAGAGTTAACAGAAGTGGAAACAGAAAGAAGCTGGAGCAGAAGTTAGAGCAGAGGCATCCCAGAAATTAGCAGAGATAGAAAAATAAAAAGAGGAGCGGGCAGAAGAAGAGAAGAAAAGAAGAAGAAAAAGAATGTAACAGAGAATTGGAATGAGAGTTGAGACAGAGAATTAGAGTTAAGACACTTAGGACAGAAGAATTAGGATGAAGAACAAGAAAGAAAGAATGATGAAGAGACAGGGATATAAAGAAGATGTTGTAAGTAGACTTCTTAACCCCCACATTTTAGTTCCTTTCGTTTATTGTAGCGCCTTTCTCTTGAACCCTGAGAGGAAGCCTCAGAGGGTCCTTTAAGTTCTTTAAAGTTCCTGATATTTTTGTATTCTTTATATATTCTGGATATTAATCCTCTATCATGTGTATAACTGAAAAAATTCCCTGCCAGTCTATGTGAATGATTCTTCTTCACCTGGCTGATTAGCTTTTTAGCTGTATGGACATTTTTTAGTTTTTAATATCCCACATGTCAGTAGCTGGCCTTAATCCTTTGGCAAATGGAGTCCTATTCAGAAAGTCTTCTACACCTATATCATGGTGAGCACTGCCTATGTTTTCTTTTAGGGGTTTCAGTGTTTCAGGTTTCACTTTTAGGTCTTTGATCTTTGGGGGTTAGTTTTTGTTCTCAGTGATAGATAGAGGTCTAATTTCATCCTATTGCATATGGATATCAGTTTTCCCAGCACCATTTGATAAAGAGGTTTTATTTCCTCCAGCTTATGTTTCTGATTTCTTTGTCGAATATTAGATGGCTATAATTATGTACATGTTTGGATCTTTGATTTTTGTTTCATTGGTCCACATGGCTGCTTTAATACCAGTGCCATATTGCTTTTTTAATTTTTCCTAATATCTAAATGATAATCCCTCCAACATTTTTCTTTTTGCTCAAGATTGTTTTGCTATCTGCAGTCTTTTATAGTACCATGCCAGTTTTATGGTAGTTTTTTTCATTTGTGGCGAAAGATTTGGAGATTTTGATTGGGATTGTATTGATTCTCTATATAGCTTTTCAAAAAATAGCCATTTCACAACATTGAATCTACCAGTCGATGAGCATGGGATGTCTTTCCATCTTCTAGTGTCATTCTCTTTCTCTCTTCATAATTTAAAGTTTTCACTGTAGAGGCCCTTCACTTCCTTGCTTAGGTTTATTCCTAGATATTTTTTTTCTTTGAGGCTATTGTGAATGGGTGTCCATGAGCTCTTCTCTCTCTATTGGTGTACGGAAAAGCTATTGACTTGTGCAGGTTGATTCTGTATACAGCCACATTGATGAATTTGTTGATCATTTCTAGAAGTTTTCTGGTAGAATTAGAATCTCTTATATATAAGATATTGTGTCATCTATAAATAAGAATAGTTTGATTTCTTCTTTCCCTATTTGTGTCCCTTCAATTCTCTTCTCATGTCTCATTTCTCCAACTAGTGCTTCAAATATAATATTGCAAAGAAGGAGTAGGTATAGTGGAGGGTCTTGTCTGCTTCCTGACTTCAGTGAGATTACTTCAAGTTTTTCTTTATTTAGGATGATGTTGACTGTGAGTTTCCCGTATATAGCTTTTATTGTGTTGAGGTTTGTTCCCTCTAGTCCTATTGTCTTTACAGCTTTTATCATAAAAGCATATTGGGTTTTGTCTAGGCTTTTTCTGAATCTACTGAGATCATCATATGATTTTGTCTTTAAGTCCATTTATGATTTATTAATTTATTGACTTGTATATATTGAACCATCTCTGCATTTCAGGAATAAAGCCAACTTGGTCATGGTAGATAATCTTTTTGATATATGTCTGTATTCAGTTTTCAGGTATTTTATTGATCATTTTTTAATCTATGTTCATCAGGAAAACTGGCCTGTAGTATTTGGTTTTGGTTTTTTTTTTCTTATATATTTTACTGGTTTTGATTTTAAAGTAATACTGGGCTTCTAAAAGGAGTTTGAAGGTGTTCCCTTTTTTTTCTTAATAGTTTAAGAAAAACTGTAGATCTTTTTTGAAAGTCTATAATTCTTATGAATCCATCTTACTGGGTTTTTTTTTTTTAATTGAAAGAATTTGTTACTATTTCTATCTCCACATTTGTTTCATGTCTGTTTTAGATATTGAACTCTTGTTGTTTGGCTGAACTTTGGTTGTTTGGCTGAATGTGGAAATTTGTCCATTTCTGTTAAGTTTTCCAAATTAATAGAGTACAAGTTTTTAAATTATTTCTTCATAATATTCTGATTTTGTTTGAGTTTTTCAGCGTTTTTGTTGGTGGTGGTGGTAGTGGTGTTTTTGTTTTGTTTTTTGGTGTGTGTCTATTATAGTGTTTCCCTATTCATTCTTTCTTTTGTTTAGTTTGGTCAAAGGTCTGTGAGTCTTGTTTATATTCTTGAAGAAACAGGCCTTATTACTTGTTAATTCCTAGTATTATTTTGTTGTTGCTTCTATTTCATTAATTTTTGGTCTGGTTTTTATTATTTGGTTTGACTTTGGTTTTTGTTTTGTTTTACAATTATTTGACTTGCATTGATAATGTCATTTATTTGTGCTCTTTCTGATTTAATCTAAGTATTTAGAATTATAAATTTCTCTTATAAGTCCACTTTCCATGTGTCCCAGAGTTTTTATTGTGTTGTGCTTTCATTTTCATCTAGTTGGAATTTTTTTTATTTCTTTCTTGATTTCTTCTTTAACCCATTCATCATTCAAAAATGAGTTGTTCGATCCAGATAAATTTGTGTTACTAGAGATTTGCTTGCTGTCAATTTTAAGTTTTATTACATAGTGGTCAAATAGGATACAGTAAGTTACTTAGGTATTTCTAAATATGTAAAGATTTGTTCTGTGTCCCAGAGTTCAGTCTATTTTAATGAAGCTTTAATATGCTCCTTAGCCAAGTATGTATGTATTCTTTGGTGTTTGGGTAGGATATTCTCTTGATAACTGTTAAGGTCGTTTGATATATGATGTCATTTAAATTCTGATGTTTCTCTGCTTTTTTTCCCCCCACATAAACTGTTTATTGGAGAAACTGGGGTATTGAAATCACCTATTATTGGATTGATGTTAATCTCTGTCTTTAATTCCATTGGTACATTTTTTATGATATTGGTTGCTCTGGAGTTGGGTACATATGTACTTAGGATAGGAATGTCTTCTTTGTTAACTGTCCCCTTGATTAGAATGAAGTTTACCCTTTTTCTCTTCTGATTAGTTTTAGTTTGAAGTCTGTTTTATTAAGATATGATAATGTCTTCTACTTGATTCCTGAACTTCTTTGATTCAAGTACTTCTTTGTCTATCCTTTTACTCTATAGCAGTGCCTGTCTAAAGCTATGATGTATCTTTGTAGATAGCAGATCTGCGGATTGTTTTCCTTGATCCATTCAGGTAGCCTGTTTCTTTTGATTGCAAAAGTGAGAGCATTAAAATTTAAAGTTACTGAAATGTGTGTGCTAATTGGAGCCATTGTGTTGTTGACTTGTGGTGGTGGCATTTGTGTCCTTCCTGTAAATTTGTGCTTTAGTAATTATGACTTTGCATTTATTTATTTATTATGCATACAATGTTCTGTTAACATATACACACCAGAAGAGGCACCAGATCTCATTACAGATGGTTGTGAGCCACCATGTGGTTGCTGGGAATTGAACTCAGGACCTCTGGAAGAGCAGCCGGTGTTCTTAACCTCTGAGCCATCTCTCCAGGCCCAACTTTGTATTTCTTTCCACTGTATCTTGGCTATCCTCTTCCTCTCTTCAGCTTTGTATATTTTCTTTGGTTTATATGGTGAAATATAAATTGGGGGGGGCTGTTTACACTGTAGAAAGTTTTCTTTCTCCAACTATGCTTGATAGTTTTGCTGGGTATATTATTTTAGTTGAGTGTCATAGTCCTTTCAGACTTGGAATGCATTGTTCCAGCCTCTTCTGGCTTTCAGAGTTACCATTGAGAAATCAGCTGTTATTTAAGTGGGTTTCCCTTTGTATGTGACTTGTGTTTTTCTCTTGAAACTTTCAGTGCTCTTTCTTTGTTATGTATGTTCACTGTTTTAACTATGATAAGCTGTGGGGATTTTCTTTTCTGGTCTTGACTATTCGGTTCTCTGTGTGCTTCTTGTATATGTATGCTTCTGTCTTTCCTTAGGTTGGGGAAGTTTTCTTCTTTGACATTGTTGAATATTGGATCTGTGCCTTTGACCTGGGATTCTTCTTACTCTTGTGTGTCTATAATTCAAAGATTTCATCTTTTCATGGTGTCCTACATTTCCTGTATTTCCCTTTCCTGTGTTTTTTTAAAAAAAACTAGTCATATTCCTTGATTATTTTGCCTATATCGTCTATTTTATCTTCAAGTCCTAATATTCTGTCTTTGGCTTGTTTGAATCTACTTGTAAGGCTCTTATTTGAGTTTCTAGTTGAGTCATTAAGATTTTCAATCCCATCTTCATTTCAGCTTGAATCCCCTCAGTCTTTCTCTCTATTAAATTCCAGTTTCAGATCCTGAACTATTTTCATCATTTCATCATCAGCCTTATGTTTGTGTTTTCTTGGTCATTACTTGGGTATTTAATATCCTTTGTGTCTTTCTTTTTAATTTCAATGAGTTCTCTCTTTGTGTCTTCTTTATTCCTTGAATTTTTTGATGAAGTCTATCATTCTTCTTTTAACTTCTGTGTTCATGTAGGCAATTCTCATTGACAAACATTTCTATAGGACTGGCTTGAACTTTCATGTTTTGGGATCTGTTGGTTTGTTTGTTTTGTTTTGTTTTTTTGTATTTTTATTAAGAAATCTGAGCATGTTAGTTCTGTATGTGATATAGACAGAGCAGGCTGGGGCAGAAGACAGGATGGATGCCTATGTGGGTTAGGCCTAAATGTCTGATATTCTTAGGTAGAATGAGGTCAGGTGGATAGAGAGGAATGGACTGATGTGCAGGATGTTCATTCCGGTCTAAGCCTCATGTCTTTGTTAGGGCTTCTTTTGCTGTGAAGAGACACCATGACCACAGCAACTCTTATAAAGGAAAACATTTATTTGGGTGACTTACATTTTCAGAGGCTTAGTCCATTATCATCATGGTGGCACACAGGCAGACATGGTGCTGGAGAAGTAGCTGAGAGTCCTACATCTTGATTCACAGAAAGTGGTCTGTCTCACTGGTTGTGGCTTGAGCATATAGAAGACCTCAAAGCTTGTCTCCACAATGACACACTTCCTCCAACAAGACCACACCTCCTAATGGTACCACTCCCTTTAGGGGCCATTTTCTTCCAGACCACCACACCTAGAATATTGGGCTAAATCTGACTTGGTATAGAGGTTGCATGTGGTATGGGAGGTCCAGTGGGTCTGAGGCAGACAGGGCCGATCCTGGTAGAAACCTTGTGATTGGTCCAGACTAAGCTGAGGCAGTGAGTATGGTATTTGGGCAGACATATGTGGGAAAGGGTCAGGCACTCACTGGCGTATGCCATGGAAAAGGATGTGCAGGACCTGCCTGGATGGAGAGGCTGGGTGTACTGTTAAGGGGCCTGTATGTTGGGCCTGGCAAAATCCTGGAAGTTAGTTGCCAGTGGGCGCCAGACTAGGCTGGGGCACTAGATATAGGCACTGCTCTAGATCTTGGGGGCTGGACATGATCAGAGTGACTCATTTTGCTATGCCCTGGAGAAGGTTACACAGGATCTGGCTGGATAGAGGGGTTGGATGTACTGTGGGAAGGGCTTGTGAGTCGGAACATGAAGGACTGGTCTTGGAAGAGTTCTGGAGATTGGTTGCTGATCAGGGACAGCTGGTCAGACTAAGAGCACTGGAAGTAGGACTATGACTAGGTATGGTGGGTGTAGGAAAGGTCAAGCCATCTCACTGGGTTAGTCCTTGGAAAAGGATGTGTAGGATCGGGCTTGATGTAGATGTCAGATGTGGTGTGGGAGGGACCTGTGTTTGGAGGAGGCAAGGATGGGTTCTGGTAGAAGCTATTTTTTTCATTTATTATATTTTATTTATTCATTGAGTTTATGTGTGTGTGCACATATGTGCTAACACACATGTGCTTGCACTTGCCGTAATGTGCATGTAGAGGTCAGAGAACAACTGGCAGGAGTCTGTTCTTTCCTTTCATCTTGTAGCTCCCAAAGATCAAACTCAGGTCACCAGGCTTGTTGTCAAGCAACTTGTCAAGCCTCAAACATTTGTCATTTGTTTCTTGTTATCACCATTCAAACTTGTTTTTGAATTATTTTTTAAAATTTGTCTTATTTGTTATTATGAGTAGGGACATATGGGCATGTGCATGTGAGTGCAGGTGCCTGGCAGTCCCGAATAGTAGGTTGCAGGGAATGGAGTTGCAGGGAAGCGACCTGATACAGGTGCTAGGAACTGAACTCCTGTCCTCTAGAGAGCAGTGTGCACTCTGACTCCTGAACTGTCGCTCCAACTCTTCCTCCTTGCTTAACTTTTTGCCATTTTTACTGCTAGTTGTGCAAATGACTTTTTCCTTCCACTTTCAGAAATAACTATGTCCTCCATTTAAATGTATTTCTGCTATCAGTTCAAAATCAATAAATCTCTAATTTTCATTTAACTTTCATGCTTTTCATGTTATTACCCATAACTGACCTTTGAAATCATCTTCTATTTTTACTACTAATTTTATAGATGATGCATTGTACAAACTATTACAAATAATTCTTAGTGATGTGCCACTTCAATCTGTTGTGTGAAAAAATATAAAAACTATGAGATTTACAATATAAATCAAATCAAATAACCCTATGGCATCTTTAACTTTGTAATTAACTTCAGTGTGAAGAATCTTTTTGTAAAAGTGCCTGTGAGGTGATTCATATTTTATTAGGATTTTATTGACAGCCTTACCTCGTCTCATTCTGTGTACATGTCATTGATATTTTATAACATTGTTAAAAGGAATCTGTAAGAATTAGATAAAGCAGATTTTTATCAACATTTCCATGAAAATAAGACATCATTTCTGCATTCCTAAAAGGATTTTGCTCTTGAACATAAATTGTTTCTCCAAAATTTTGTCATAATAAAATTAATCCATACAAAAAATGAAAAGTTTTAATAAATGGCTTACTATTTTTATTCTACATTTTGAGGGTTAGGGTGTAGTCATATAAACATCCATCATTTTGTCTCCTGCAGTCCCACCAGACAACTTGGAGGGATCAATTGGATCAACCTAAGAGTCTCCTGAGATTTTTCACAATGCTTTGTTTTAGGTTCTGTGTGAATCTAAGTGGATGGTTTAAAGTTCTCTGAAGATTCTCCACCTCACTTTCCCTCACACCCCAACTTTAGAAATGTATTTGTAGCAGTCATTCAGAAAGATTATCATCATCTTTTCAGGAAAGCATAGTTTTATGGGTTTTGTCCACTGAAATTTGATAGTAACATTTCACCATGAAATTAGTAACCCAAAGTGTTTAGACTAGGCATGGTTGCTCATGCCATTAATACTAGCTAGTACTTGGGCTGCTGAGACAGAAGAGTTGCCAAGAGCCTGGGCCTTGTACTGAGTTCCCAGGCAGCTTGAATGACAGAGTGAGACTGTGTCAAAATAGCAGTAAGGCCTGAGCTATGACTCTGCAGGTAACACCACTTGCCACCAACTCTAAAAAATGCCCATTTCTGGGCATGGTGCTTCACACCTGTTACCCAAGTACTTGGAGGCAGAAGCAGGGAGATCACAGGAGGCTTCATGGTCTATAGAGTGAATCACTGTCTTGAAAAGTCGGGGGGGGGACACTTATTAAATATGAAAGGAAAAATATGGACTTTGATCTATGGGTTTGAAAGTATAAGGGAGCATTCTGATCACTCATAAAGTTTTTGTCACCATCCTTTGGGATGAAAGGCCACTTTCCCTCTATGAGGTACCTATCCTAAAGATGAAGCTTTGACAAATAGCTGAAAGGGGTTTTTATTTACTGTTTTGTAAATATTATTAAATAATTAATTTTTGCAATTTTTAAACAGCTTTTCACAATACATGCACTTCTTTTGTTAATGTAATAATAAATTTTATGTTTAATGAAATAAGAAAATGCTGTTATATCTGATTTTTATACTCATTTATTTATTGTTCTCTGAAAGTAAGACACTAGGCCTCAGTGGACATACATTTACTAAAGGACCATTATGTACTTCATTATACTTGTTAAATGAAAAACAAGGAACTATCTCAAGCTCTGGATATTCTTTTTTGTGCCAAACCCTATCTCCTGTTATCTGCTTTGACCTGAATTTCTTAAATAGTTAGCATTCAGTGATGAGATGATCTTTGATAAGTGGGTAGAAGTCATTTCAAATAACTGTTACCATAGGCAACCAAAAGCTACCTTGGCATTAATTATATGTAAATTCATCCTTTGATAAATGCTATTCTTTGAGATAAAAGCTGATGATGCCCACAAATTAGAACACTTTGACATAATTATGTTTTCTGTGGGGGAAGTTAATTGAAATCTACAAAGGTCAAGAAGTGTTAGTGAGTAAACTTAATATTAGCTTGGAACTATCCATTTTATTTTCATCTCTATCCTTCCTTCTGTTTTAATCAGCAGTGTGTGACATTAACCTTCAAGAGAAGCTGAACACTTATATGAGATTACAGTTTTTATCTGTTCACTTACCTGCAAAATATGTTACCTGCTTCTTATTTCTAGAAGACTGTGATGTGCACATAGAGCAATTTCAGAGATGAGAAAAGCAAATTTTATTATCAGCCATAGATTCTAAGTAATTTACTTATGATTGGACCATCCTGATATGCACTGCCAAAATAAACAGCAGCTCTTCCCTGTCCCCCGACATCAGCTCTCATTGGTAAATGGACATTGCAAATAAATCTAAGGGTTTGCTGCTACCTCTTAAGTGATGTCCATGTAAAACAGCAGATCATAGACAAGTAGAAAACTTAAAGCACTGTAATTAAATGTTGACTTGAAACATTAAAGAAAGCTAGAGTATGATTAGTACTTTTTAGGAGTTTCACATTCACATATCAAGAGGGACTCGGAAGGAAGCCCAAGAAGTAATTGATTTGTGAGGATTGGGTCTCTGGCTGCCCAGAGCAGCAGCTCCGTCTAGCAAAAGCCATGGGCCACCTGACCTACTTATATTCCAAAGGAAGGTAGAAATCGAGATTTTCGTGTGGAATCTGATAGGTTGAGGATTTAGGTAGTTTTATTATTTATTACACCAGTGAAAACTCAAGTTATAGGAACTGTGGGTCAAACACACATTTGTGCTGAATTTCAGTCATAGTTTGTCACTCTGTACCCTTTTCTTTACTGCTAATAGTAAGTTTAAATGTACAGTTAGTTAAGTAAGCCCGGACAAAATATCACAAACTGGATTGTTGAAATATTTAAGCTATAACATACTTCAGGTAAGCTAGAAACGGGGAAATGAGACCTGTAACTACTCAATGTAGTTACGTGATCAGTCTCATTGAGGCCAGTGCCGTAAAACCTGCTTTTAATTCAGTCAGAGCTAATTTGTATGTATTTGGTTTTGATTTTACTCTGTCATCTAACTTAAAAGAAAATGAATGTGAACAAAGATTATAAAGAAAGGGCTGCTGTTTCTTGCTTTAGGGAGAAAAGTTCTTTACTTGAAAAGTGCTTATTCTTTTCCCACATTCAGCCTTCTAAGAACAAATTAGTTTGGTCTCTCTTTTTGCTTTCCAAAAATATCAAAATCAGCCACAAATAAAACCTTGGTGCCTGGTGGACTCACCACTAAATACAGATGTGAGGACAGTTACTCCCTCTCTCCCAGAATCCATCAGCAGTCAGTAACTCAACAGGGAGGTGTGGGCCCAGAGCCCTCTCCCATCTAGGACTAGCTGTTGGCAGGTTCATTCTTGTGTGGACAGCATTGTTTTTAGCACCTTGAGCAACCAATTTTTGTATTCATTCACTGCCATCCATTGTAAAGAGAAGCTTCCTAATTAATACAAAAAGCAGCTTACAATTACCATTCTGGTGGTGGTAAAGTGATTTCTCATGGTGGCTGTATTTAGCATTTCCCTAATGACTAATGATGTATGGAGTAGCCAGTTTTTTGTTTTTCTTATTGTTGGTTTATTTAAGATTTATTATTTTATTTTTATTTTTGGTTTTCGAGACAGAGTTTCTCTGTAGCTTTGGAGCCTGTCCAAGAACTAGTTCTTATAGACCAGGTTGACCTCAAACTCACAGAGATCCGCCTGCCTCTGCCTCCTGAGTGCTGGGATTAAAGGTGTGCGCCACCACCGCCTGGCCTAAGATTTATTATTTTTATTATTTTAAGTTATATGTATGTGTGTGTATGTTGGGCCTGCGATTGTAGGTGGTATCCACAGAGGCATAGGATTTCTTGGAACTGGAGTTATGCACGGTTATGAGTTGCCTGGTGTAGGCACTGAGAACTGAACTAGGGCACTCTGCAGGAGTAGTAGACTAGATTCTGTTAACCACTGAGCGGTATCGCCAGTCCCTTGGCTTGATTTCTGTTTTGTTGTTGTTGATTTGGGCTTTGGTGGTGGTGATTTTGTTTATATTCTGTTTGAGTTTTTAAAACAAGGTTTCAGCTGGCCTAGGCTGGCCAAAAACTCATAATGTTACCCAGGCTGGCATCAAATGTATTAACCTTCTGCCTTAGTCTTCTGAGTGCTTGAATTAGAGGCATTCATCACCATACCCAGCAGTCATAAGTCTTTGGAAAATTTTCTAGTCCTTAGCCCATTTTAAAAATAGATTGTGGGGTGGGTAGATGGTTCATTGGGTAAAGCATATGCCATGTGAGCCTGAGGAAAGTAGATCCCCAGATCTCATACAAAAGCTTAGTTGAGCATAGTGGCCTCCAATAATCTCAGCAAATGGGAAAGAGACTGTGTTTCCAGGCTAGCCAGACTAAGCCAGACATTTAGTTCTGGGTTCATCTATAGACCCTACTCAATATATAAGGTGGAAAGTTATCAAAGCCAACTTTCACTGTTAACCTTAGGCCTCACATGCAATATACACTAGCCTGCGTCAAATTGACATAAACACCAAACAGCACAGTTGACTCCTTGTCCACTTGGCATACAAACACATCACTGTTCAACTATAACCTTTCCTTTGTTGTCCATCTTCAAGACCTTATATAATTAGCAACATTATAATATAAAATATGAAAATAACTTCTAAACTCTGTCTTTAAAAATTCAAGTACTTTAAAAGTTCAGTTTATTTAAAACATCCAAAGTCTCTCAAAACTTCCCAAGTCTCTAACTGTGGGCTCCTGCAAAATCACAAGTTTACGTTAAATACTACTTACTCAGAAACAAAGAAGCAGGCACAGTTACATTCAAATCATGGATTTCCACTGCATTATAAAGCTCAGTGTCAAACCTCTGAGACTCAAAATCTTCTAGGCTTCAAAAACTTGTCACAGGACCCATAGCTAACACCAAAGGCTCAGGCTAGCTCCACTCCACAACTACTGCTGTTCTTGGCAGTTGTACCATGGTGCTGGCATCTCCAAAAGGCTGAGGTCTTCAATGTAGCTGGGATGCACCTTCACCAACAGCCTCTCCTGGGCTCTCTCTGGGACTCTGAGCCTGTCACACTGTCCTAAGCCTCAGCTTATCTCCATGACCCCTTCAACCCCAGGGCTTCTCTGTCAACTAAGGTTTTATCTTCACCAGTGGCCTCTCCTAGTCTGTCACAGTGCAAGCCTCTGCTGCTGTACTTCAAAAGCAGGACCAGATGGAAAACTATTCCGTATTACCAGACTTGACGGTCAGCACAAGGTATAGTCTTGGCTCCTTCTGAATGGCAGCTGATCCTAGGAAACACTTCCCAGAAAACTTTGCCTCAATGTGCTGCTGTCTTCTTAGTCAGAGCTGATTCTTCAGTTTCTGCTGACCAGTGTCAGCCCAGAAAAGCAAAGATTTCACTTTATATAGTTCTTAACTCAAAGTACCGCATGGTACCATAATAGAGAATTGGTGAGATTTAGAACTTTTCAGGCCAGGCCTTCATCATCTGTACTTTTCTCAGAATTATATCTAAGTTCCCACAACAGCTTTTTAAGCTCTGAACACTCGGTAACTTTTCTGACTCGGAGTCTTTCTATTATTATCCCTAAAACATGGTCAGGTCTATCATAACAATACCCCACTCCTAGTAATAATCTTCTGTCTTAGTTACTTGTCTATTGCTGTGATGATCGCCATGACTAAAAGCAACTTGAGCAGAAAAGGGCTTATTTCATCTTAGAACTTGAAATCCATTATTCAAGGAAGTCAGGACGGGAACTGAAACAGAAACCATGAGGGAGCATGCTTACTAGCTTGATCCTCATAACCACCCCTAGGTAGGTAGCACCACCTACCGTAAACTGGGCTCTTTCACATCAATCACAAATCAAGAAAATGCCCTATGGGTCAATGTTATGGGCATTTTTCAATTGTGGTTTTTATCTTCCTGTGTAATTCTCACCAGTGTCAAGTTGACATGAAAACTTTACCAGCACAAAGTCTTTTGCCTTCCTTTGATGCATAAAGTTTTTTTAAATTTCTAATAGAACAGTTTATCTATTTGCTTTTAAAGATTTACTAATTTTATTTTAGTATCCGAGTGTATGTCTGTGCTCCACATGCATACCTAGTAGTACTTGAGGAAGTCAGAAGAGGGCATTGAATCCCCTAGGACTGTTGTTAGGAATTAAGGTTGTGAACTGTCAAGTGGGTGCTGGGAATCAAACCCCGGTCCTCGACAAAGATAATTGTTCTTAACTACTAAGCCATCTCTCCAGCTTTCATCTGTTTGCTTTTGTCATGTGGTGGTGGTGGGGTAGACAAGGATTATGAATTCCTTGTCAATGGCATGATGTTGCATATCTTTACTCTCTGCTCCAGAGAGGCAGAGACAGGTAGATCTATGTGAGTTCTAGGTGCCTTGGATACAGAATGAGACTCTATCTCAAGAAAAATAATTTTCCTTGCCATATCCAAAGACGTTATTATTTTCCTTGCATTTATTTCTAAGAATTGTACAATGTTAGCTTTTGGGTATATTTTGACTTAATATTTTGCGTATATTGTGAAATAGGCTTCGAATTCATTCTCTCTCATGCTGTAAAGAATCATCATTCTTTTAACCACTTCTGTGAAATAAATTGTATGCCTTCTTACTTTACAGAGAATGCAAGGCCAACATGAACTAAAACCATATTTTTATGACATTATATAGTACCAAAAGAATAAGTAACAAAAAGAAAAATAGATGGAATGGGGTTCATCAAAACTAAAAACCGGTTTTCTCAGTCTGCCCCCATTGGCAGCCACATTCAGAAAAGGGGAGGAACTGTAAATTTTTGAATGAAAAAAAATAAATTGCAGATTTAAAAAAAATTAAATTAAATTAAAAAAAACTGGTTTTCTGAGATCACCATCAGAAATTTAAAGACAGCCATGAGACTGGAGAACAGTGTTGTCTAACATCTAATATCAAAAGAACTCTTATGAATCAATAATAAAGCAATAAAGATACAATTTTAACATCAGCAGAGGATTTGAACAGTTATTTCCCTAGTGAAGAGCTACAGGTGGTGAAGAACCATGTCAACGTGCTTGAGATCTTTAGACATGAGTAAAACACAAAGCAACCCCTCTGGGGTGGTGGGCAAATTATCAAAGATACGGCAGTATTGAAACATTCCTTCCCTGCTGATGGGAATACACGATGGTAAAGTCACCTTGGAAAATAGTTTGCTTAGTTCATCAAAAAGTAAACATTATAGCCCAGCAATTCCACTCTAGTTGAAACATTCATCCCCACAAAACTTACAGACGAATGTTCTTAGCCAAAGTAGAAATAACCCAATGTCCATCAACAGATGACTGAGTAAAAAGAATATATAGCCATACAATGGAATATTAAGTCCACAACAAAAAAGAATTCAGGGTTAGCTGGGCAGTGGTACTGCACACCTTAATTCCAGCACTCAAGAGGCAGAGGCAAGCAGATCTCTGGGTGGGAGGCCAGCATGGTCTACATAGTGAGTCCCAGGACAACTACAGCTACACAAAGAAACCCTGTTTCCAAAAAGAAAAAAAAAAGGTTTATTGTTGTTTTGGTCTTTTGAGACAGAGTCCAACTGCCGAACTGAATAGCTCTGACTTGTCTGTTACTCACTATGTAGAACAGGCTTGTAGCACAAATAATAAAAACCCAGAGACAGACAGACATTGGGGTTCAAGCTGAAGATCAGAAAAACAAAGCAGCCAGGCCACCAGGGAACTCTCACCTCTATAAAATCTCCAAACTGAAAGAGCATGAGTTCCTGTCTCAGCCCGCCTTTTATTCCTCTCTAGTGCTGGGATTAACGGTGTGCACCACCACCGCCTGGCCTGTATGGCTGACTAGTGTGGCTGCTTTGCACTGATCTTCAGGCAAGCTTTATTTATTAAAACCCAAATAATATACCATTATACAGGCTGGCCTTATACTCGTAAAAGTCTGCCTGCCTCTGCCTCTCAAATGCCACCACGCCCAGGTTAAGAATACAGTTATGATGCAGTGTGAGTGAACTTGAAAATTAAAGTGGCTGCATGTGAAGTGTCATCTGTGATTTGTACATTTATATGATGTGTCCTGGGTGGGAAAATGTGAAGGTACCAAATTAGTGATTGCCAAAGGAAGGAAATGGGGAGTGATTAATACATCCAAAGTCTCTTTTTCAAATGAAAATGTTTTGGGCTTTCAGAGAAGCAATGACTTTACACTGTGACCACACTAAATCCCATTGGATTATATATATTAAAAATGTGGATTGTGTAATATATAAAATATATCATAATAATATTTTAAATGATCATATGCTAATATTTTTATACTTTAGTACATTACTAACTTGATACATGCCCTAAGAAAATTATTTTTTTGTATTTTAGAAATTTATCCTGGCATCCTGCCTTGACCACTAAAAGTAAAATGAGGAATCCACATTCTCATGCATTTATTGATCTGACTGAAGATTTTACAGCAGGTGAGTTGCATAGAAATGAAACGTATTATGATCTGCCTAAGAATGATGGGATTTTTATATCCCCATAAAAATAATTTCTTAATCCCATTATGCTATGATCAAACCTTTAAAAAGTTACAATGTAATGTAGTAGCAGAAGGTTAATATACTGGAAATAAGAGGAAGTATTTAGTGTGATGAATATGACTTTAGTTCTTACAGTTTTTGTTAATGTTAAACACCTTATATTTGAATTCTCCACTGTTTAGATATTTTTGGTAATTTGGACATATGCCACTCAATATTTCTTTCCCTTTACATTTAAGTCTTTTACTAATAAATACCATAAAAATTTTTAGCTTGAATACTGAAAAGGGGCAAATAAGAACTGTTGTTGACTGTGGAGCACGTGCTGGTTAATACTTTAACACTGAGCTCCTTCTTCAGCCTGGAAACTCCTGTATGTGTTACACATATTCCCATTGTCTGGCTTTAAGAATTATAAGTGCTACATATATGTGGATAATTTATCTGAATGCTACCAAATGTCCCTTCATTTCAGAAAATCTTTTTTTTAAAGATTTATTTATTTATTATGTATACAATGTTCTGTCTGTCTGTATGCTTGCATGCCAGAACAGGGCACCAGATCTCATTATAGATGGCTGTGAGCCACCATGTGGTTGCTGGGAACTGAACTCAGGACCTCTGGAAGAGCAGTCAGTGCTCTCAACCTCTGAGCCATCTCTCCAGCCCCATTTCAGAAAATCTTAAAGAAAATCACAAACTTCTCATTTCACTTGTGAATACTTCAGTATGTACTTCTAAATGATAAGAATGAGTATTTTAAAGATTCATTATGTTTATTTAGTATATATAAGAGTTTTGCATATATGTTATATGCATGCTAGTACCTAATGACACTGAAAAGGGGCACTGGATCCCGGAGTTCAGATGACTGTGAGCCACCATATGGGTTCTGGAAGTTAACTATGGTCCTTGGACAGAGCAGCAAGTGCTCTAGACCAACTGAGCCATCTCTCCTATCCCAAGAAAAATTTTTCTTTATTTCCACCAGTAGATTATTCTGAACCCAAAATGTTTTATAATAATTATTTAATAGTAAGTATATAGTCATTATTCAGAATAACCCTATATACTCCTCAGTTTTTTGTTTTTTATTTTATTTTTTGGTTTTTCGAGACAGGGTTTCTCTGTAGCTTTGGAGCCTGTCCTGGCACTAGCTCTTGTAGACCAGGCTGGCCTCAAACTCACAGAGATCCGCCTGCCTCTGCCTCCCGAGTGCTGGGATTAAAGGCATCAGAATACCATACAAAGACATGCTACCAGTTTGTAGAAATATCTCTTCTCTGAGTCTGCTCTGGTTTGAAGGAAAATGACACCAAATGTAGTGACACTATTAGATGTGGCTTTGTTGGGGTAGGTGTGGCCTTGGTCAAGGAAGTGTGTCACTGTGGAGGCAGAATCTGAGGTCTCATGTATGCTCAAGCCATGCCCAGTATCTTAGTTCACTTTCTCTTGCCTGCACAAGATGTAGAACTCTCAGCTACCTCTCCACTACCATATCTTCCTGTACACCACCATGTCCCATCATGATGTTAATAGACTGAACCTCTGCACTGTAAGCCATCCCATTAACTATTTTCCTTTAAAAGAGTTGCCATGGTCATGGTGTCTCTTCACAGTAATAGAAACCCTAACTAAGGAATCTGTCCCCATGGTGTTTCTGTGTTACTTTGTCCTTAGGTTTCAGTAGTGAGAGTCTGGACCATAGTCTGTGTTTTAGCTAATTAAGAAGATGCATAAATTTTTAACATGTTATGTTGTTAAAATTAAATAGTCTTTTCAACTTACTGGGCACAGATCATTATAATCCCCTGTCATGGATCTAGGCAGTATAGTGGTCATTGTCAAAGCCATTGTTTCAATACAGTTAGGATGGCACTATGACTTTCACTCTTCTACATTAAGTGTTACCTGGAATTGTCTGTTAATAAAAAGAATTGCTGCCATTATTTCTTTAGTCACCTGAAGTACAATTGAGACAGGCAAAATAAATGAATAAAGGTGTTTGTTCTCTCATCCCATCAATTTTGGGCAGTCAAAGACTCACAATCCAAATTTTCAATAACATTGTATTGTAAATCAGGAAACTAATTGCAACTTATTAAATCAGGCCTGGTGACTGCTAGCAGTAAATATCTTCTTTTAATAGTATCATGTAGCCAGGTATGCTAATGTTTGCTAAAAACCCTAACACTTAGAACCAAGGCAGGAAGGTCCCAAATTCCAGGCCAGCCTGGGCTACACAAACTGTGTCAAAATGAAAAAGAGTGTTTGATGGCTGGCAATAAAACACAGCAATTAAAACATCTGCAGCCAAGCCTAATTTACTGAGTTCAATCCCTGGGACCCACATGGGAAAGGAAGAGAACTGACTTCTGCAAATTCCCCTCTACCTCCCCATGTTTGCCATGGCACATGGAACATACACACAAAATGAAAGCAATAATGTTTACCAAAAAAAAAAGTATTCTAAGATGAAACACTTAAATTTTATTTTAGACAAAAAATAAGTAAGATTTTTATAACCATATGTTAGGTGATTGTTGACTATGGATTCTTCTAGTATATTTTCACTATTTGCATATAATTTACAATATTAAGAAAATTGTAGGACCTGAGTAAGTATGCTCTACATCTTACCAATTTTAAACAAAGAAAAAACGTTCCTGTTCTGGTAAGTTTATTATGGTTCAAACTTCCTGGGTCCTTGAATGTGCATCAAAATGGAGACATTGACGAAATAGCAGATTTGCTAGTGTAACATGTCTGGTTTACTAAATCATACAAAACCTCCAGGAAAGGTTCTAAGTGTATTGTAATCAAAGCCACTCTTTTTTAAAAATTTTTTAAACTGTTTATTCTTGTGTTACATACCATTCCCAGTTCCCACTCCCTCCTGTCCTCCTGCTTCCTCTGCCTCCCCCACCCCCACCTCACCCCTCATTCTCTCCTCACAGAGCCATGGGAGGTCAACAAAGTCTAGCATGTTTCTTTGATGCAGGACCAAGGCCCTTTCCAATATATCTAGGCTGAGCAAGGTATCCCTCTAAAGATAATAGGCTCCAAAAAGCCAGTACAAGCAGTAGGGATAAATTCTGGTCTCACTGCCAGTGACCCCACAGTCTGCCCCAGCCATACAACTATCAACCACATTCAAAGGGCCTAGTTTGGTCCCATGCTGGTTGTCCCCATCCCCCCCCCACCTCAGGGCAAGGCCCCTTCAGGCACTCTCTCCACAATTGTTTAGGGTCCTAACTGGGATCATCCTTGTGGATTACTGAGAATTTCCCTAGTGCCAGGTATCTTGCTAGCCCCATAATGGGTCCCTATATCAAAATATCTTTCTCCTTGCTCTCCCTCTCTGTCCTTTCCCCATCTTGACCATCCCTTTCCCTCAAATTCTCCTCTCATTTCCCTTTTCCTGCCCCCTCCTTCTGCCCTCCCTTCTTCCCCTAGCCCCACACTCCCAATTTTTTCAGGGGATCTTGTCTATTTCCCTTTCCCAAGGGGATCCATGTATGTTTTTCGTTTTTGTTTTTGTTTTGGTTTTGGTTTTTCGAGACAGGGTTTCTCTGTAGCTTTGGGGCCTGTCCTGGAACTAGCTCTTGTAGACCAGGCTGGCCTAGGAACTCACAGAGATCTGCCTGCCTCTGCCTCCCGAGTGCTGGGATTAAAGGCATGTTCCACCACCACCCAGCCTATGTTTTCCTTATGGTTCTACTTGTAACCTAGCTTCTCTGGGGTTGTGGATTATAGGCTCCTTTTGCTTTGCTTTACATCTAGGATCCACTTATGAGTGAGTACATACCTTGCTGTCTCTCTGGGTCTGGGTTATCTCACTCAGGATGATATTTTTCTAGTTCCATCCGTTTGTATGCAAACTTCAAGATGTCATTTTTTTTTTAACCTCTGAGTAGTACTCCATTGTGTAAATGTACCATATTTTCTTTATCCATTCTTCAGTTGAGGAGCATCTAGGTTGTTTACAGGTTCTAGCTATTGCAAATAATGCTTCTATGAACATAGTTGAGCACATGTCCTTGTAGTAGATTGAGCATCTTTTGGGTATGTGCCCAAGTGCTGGGTCTTGAAGTAGGATGATTTCCAATTTCCTGAGGAACCGCCATACTAATTTCCAGAGTGATTGTACAAGTTTGAATTCTCACCAGCTATGGATGAGTGTTCCTCTTACTCCACATTCTCTCCAGCATAAGCTATCATTGGTGGTTTTGATCTTAGGCATTCTGACTGGTGTAAAATGGTATCTCACAGTTGTTTTGATTTCCATTTTCTTGATGGCTAAGGATGTTGAACATTTCTTTAAGTGTCTTTCGGCCATTTGAGATTCTTCTGTTGAGAATTCTGTTTAGTTCTGTACCCCATTTTTAATTGGATTATTTGTTATTTTGATGTCTAAATTCTTGAGTTCTTTATGTATTTTGGAGATCATTCCTCTGTCTGATGTGGGGTCAGTGAAGATCTTTTCGCATTCAATGAGCTACCTTTTTGTCTTACTGTCTGTGTCCTTTGCTTTACAGAGGTTCTCAGTTTCAGAAGGTCCCATTTATTTATTGTTCTTCTCAGTGTTTTTATTACTGGCGTTATATTTAGGAACTGGTCTCCTGTGCCAATGTGTTGAAATTTAATTCTCACTTTTTCTTCTGTGAGGTTTGGTGTTAATGGATTTATATTGAGGTCTTTGATCCATTTGGGCTTGAATTTTGTGTGTGGTGATAGATATGGATCTATTTGCATTCTTCTCCATGCTGACATCCGGTTATGCCAGCACCATTTGGTGAAGACACTTTCTTTTTTCTAGATCCATCCATTTGCTTGCAAATTTCAAGATGTCATTTTTCCCCACCGAGTAGTACTCCATTGTATAAATGTATAACATTTTTTTTATCCATTCTTCTGTTGAGGAGCATCTAGGTTGTTTCCAGATTCTGGCTATTACAAACAATGCTGCCATGAAATTAGTTGAACACATGTCCTTGTGGTATAATTAAACATCCTTTGGGTATATAACCAAAAGTAGTATTACTGAGTCTTGAGTTAGATTGTTTCCTAATTTTCTGAGAAATTGCCATTCTGATTTTCAAAGCAGCTGTACAATTCTGCACTCCCACTAGCAATGGAGGAGCATTCCCCTTACCCCTCACCCTATCTAGCATAAACTGTCATCAGTGTTTTTGTTCTTGGCCACTCTTCTGATGAGTGTCAGATGGAATCTCACAGTTACACTGATTTGCATTTCTGTGATGGTTAAGGATGTTGAGCATTTCCTTAAGTGTCTTTCAGCCATTTGAGTTTCATCTGTTGAGAGTTCTTTCTTTAGGTCTGTACCCCTTTTTTTTATTGGATTATTTGTTCTTTTGATGTCAAGTTTCTTGAGTTCTTTGTATATTTTGGACATCAGTTCTCTGTCAGATGTGGGGTTCGGGAAGATCTTTTCCCATTCTGTAGGCTGCTATTTTGTCTTGTTGACCATATTTTTTGCTTTACAGAAGCTTCTCAGTTTCAGGAGGTATGATTTATTAATTATTTCTCTCAGTGTCTGTGCTACTGAGGTTATATTTAGGAAGTGGTCTTCTTTGCCAGTGTGTTCAAGTGTACTTCCCACTTCCTCTTCTGTGAGGTTCAATGTGGTTGGTTTTATGTTGAGGTCTTTGATCCTTATGGACTTGAATTTTGTTCATGGCAATAGAACAAAATACATGTAGGCAGAAACTGCTTGTTTGTTTCCCGCATGCAAAGACATGAAATAATCACACAGAAACTATATTAATTATAGCACTGCTTGGCCTATTAGCTCAGGCTTTTTATTAACTAACTCTTACATCTTAAATTAACCCATTTCTATTATTCTATGTATTGCGCTGTGGCTTACCAGGTAATGTAGTTCTGGTATCTGTCTCCTTCAGCAGCTACATGGCATCTCTTTGACTCTGCCTACTTTCTCTGACTTGTTCAGATTTCCTGCCTGGCTTTGTTCTACCCTACTATAGGCCCAAAGCAGCTTCTTTATTAACCAATGATAATAAAACATACTCACAACATACAGAGGGGCATCCCATATCAGATATGGACCTATTTGCATTCTTCTGCATGTTGATACCCAGTTATTCCAGGACCAGTTGTTGAATATGCTCTCTTTTTTCCATTTTATAGTTTTAGCTTTTATGTCAAAAATCATGTGTTTGTAGGTATGTGGATTGATATTCAGGTCTTCAGTTCAATTCCATTGGTCCTCCTTCTGTTCTTATGCCAACACCAGGCTGTTTTCCTTCCTGTCGCTCTGTAGAAGAATTTGAAATCAAGGATGGTGATGCCTCCAGAAGTTTCTTTATTGGACAGGATTGTTTGGGATATCCTGTGTTTTGGGGGGTTTTGTTTGTTTGTTTTTGTTTTTTTTTCATATGAAGTGCTTTCAAGGACTGTGAGGAATTTTGCTGGACTTTTGCTGGGCATTGCACTGAATTTGTAGATTGCCTTTGGTAAGATTGCCATTTTTGCTATGTTAATTCTATGTACCCAAGAGCAGTGGAAAGCTTCCCATTTCCTGGTGTCTTCAATTTCTTTTCTCAGAGATTTAAACTTCTTGTCATACAGGTCTTTCTTTCACTTGTTTGGTTAGAGTTACCCCAAGATATTTTGTGTTATTTGTGGCTATTGTGTTGCTTCTCTGATTTCTTTCTCAGCCCATTTATCATCTGTAGAAAGGAGGGTTACTGATTTTTGTTTTTTACTTAATCTTCTATCCTGCCTCATTTTAGAAGGTGTTTATGAGTTGTGGGAGTTCCCTGGTAGAATATTTGGAGTCACTTATATATACTATCATATCATCAGCAAACAGTGAGAGTTTGACTTCTCTCCCACTTTCTGTCCCCTTGGTCCCCTTTTCTTGTCTTACTGCTCTAGCTAGAACTGCAAGAACTATATTGAATAGTTACAGAGAGAGTGGACAACCTTGTCTTGTTCCTGATTTCAGTGGGATCGCTGTGAGTTTCTCTCCATTTAGTTCATGTTATCTCTTGGCTTGCTATATATTGGCTTTATTATGTTTAGATATGTTCCTTGTATCCTTGTTCTCTCCAAGACTTTTATCATGAAGTGCTGTTGAACTTTGCCAAAGGCTTTTTAAGCATCTAATGAGATAGATGATCATATCTTTCTTTTTGTTTCAGTTTGTTTATATGGTGGATTACATTGACAGATTTTTGTATGTTAAACCATCCCTGCATCTCTGGGATGAAGCCTACTTGTTTGTGGTGGATGATTTTTCTGATGTGTTCTTGGATTCAGTTTGTCAGTATTTTATTGAGTATTTCTGCATCAATGTTCATTAGTGATATTGGTCTGTAATCCTTTTTCTTAATAATGTCTTTGCGTGGTTTGGATATGATGGTAACTGTAGCCTCATGAAAAAGAGTTTAGCCATGTTCCTTCTGTTTCTATTGTGTTGAACAATTTGAGGAGTATTGGTATTAGCTCTTCTTTGAAAATCTTGTCGAGTTCTGCGCTGAAACTATCTGGTTCTTGGCTTCTTTTGGTTGGGAGACTTTTTATGACTGTTTCTATTTCCTTGACGGTTATAGATGCATTTAATTTGCTTATCTGGTCTTGATTTAATTTTGGTAAGTGATATTTATCCAGAAAATTGTCCGTTTCCTTAAAGTTTTTCAGTTTTGTGGAATACAGATTTTTGAAGTATGACCTGAAGATGATTCTCTGCATTTCCTCTGTGTCTGTTGTTATGTCCCCTTTTCATTTCTGATTTTATTAATTTGGATATTATCTCTCTGTCTTTTGTTCAGTTTGAATAAAGGTTTGTCTATGTTGTTGATTTTCTCGAAGAACCAGCTCTTTTTCTCATTGGTTCTTTGTATTGTTTTCCTTATTTCTATTTTGTTGATTTTAGCTCTTATTTTGATTATTTCCTGTCATCTGGTCCTCCTGGATGAGTTTGCTTCTTTTTGTTCTAGATCTCTCAGGTTTTTTGTTAACTTGCTAATGTGGGATTTTTCCAGGTTCCTTATATAGTCATTTTGTGCTATGAACTTTCCTCTTAACACTGCTTTCATTGTGTCCCATAAGTTTGGGTAAGTTGTGCATTCATTTTTTTTTAATTCTAGGAAGTCTTTAATTTCTTTCTTTATTTCATCCTTGATCCAGGGATTATTCGCTTCCATGAGCTTGTACGCTTTCTGCAATTAGTGTTGTTTTAGAATTCTAACTTTAAGCCATGGTTATCCAATAAGATACAGGGGGGTTATTCTAATTTTTTTGAATCTCTTGAGGTTTTCTTTGTTACAGAGTATGTGGTCATTTTTGAGAAAGTTCCATGAGGTGCAAAGAAGAAGGTATATTTTGTGTGTGGGTTAAATGTTCTATATAGATGTCTGTTAAGTTCATTTGAGTCCTGACATGTCATCTGCTCTCTTATTTTTCTGTTATGTTTCTGTCTGGTTGACCTGTCCATTGGAGAGAGTGGGATATTGAAGTCTCCTACTATTAGTGTGTGGTATTTGATGTGCAATTTAAGCTTTAGTAATGTTGTTTTTACATGTGTGGGTTCTCTTGTATTTGGGGCATAGATGTTCAGGTTTGTGACTTTATGGATTTTTTCCTGTGATGAAGTGTTCTTCTCCATCTCTTCTAATTCAGTTTAGTTTGAAGTCTATTTTGTTTGATATTAGAATAGCTACACCTGCTTGTTTCTTAGGTCCATTTGATTGGAGAATCTTTTTCAACCGTTTACTCTGAGGAGATGTCTGTTTTTGAGGTTGATAAGTGTTTCTTGTATGCAGTAGGATGGATCCTGTTTTCATATCCATTCTGTTAGCTTATGTCTTTTTATAGATAAATTGAGAGTCCCTTGATATTAAGAGATATTAATGACCAGTGATTGTTAATTCCTGTCATTTTCCATTAATAGTGTTTGTGTGTTTCCCTTCTTTGGGGTTTGCTAAGGTGAGGCTATCTGTTGCCTGTGTTTTTGTGGGTGCAGCTAGCTTCCTTGGATGGGAGTTTTCCTTCTAGTACTTTCTGTAAGGCAGGTAAGGGAGGGGCCCATGGTTTTGCCCCAGTACTTGGGGCCTAGAGGCTGGACTGTCCAGCTAGGGAACTGGTTACTCAACTCTTGGTGGCTATGTGCAGTAACTATCTGTGTTTCAGGGAACCACTGACATCTCTGATGATGGGTGGGTTTGGGGGTAGAGTGGGACTTGTATCTCACAGGGTCAGATTGATGCAAAGGTATTGCAGCAGCCTATCTACTGGCTGGATAGTGAAGCTGGGGGGAGGTTGCCTAGGGTTTTATCCTAGGACCTGGGCCTAGAGACTGGGTATCTAGCTGAGGAACTAATCACTCACCTCTGTTCTCTCTGTCTCAAAAGTCAGTCTTAAACACTCATTTTTTTTTTCAAAAATGGAAATCCATTAGTTACAGGCTTGCTTGCTGTCACTTTTCTCCTAGTCCCTCTACTTTCAAATAATTCCTTTGTTAAGAAAGGCTTATCTTGCAAAGTAGTATTAGATTTCATTAAATAGTATTGATTTTGCATTGAAATGAGTTCTTAAAATTTGTTAGGAAGTTTTATACAAGCAGTAAAATGTGCCATATAAATTTCATGATGAAATAATTCAGAGGAATTAGATCTTTTAAATAAATAATATGTTGATATAGATGTCTTAGTTAGGATTTTTATTGCTGTAAAGAAAAACATTGGATTAGAGTTTGCTTACAGTTCAGAGGTTTAGTCCCATATCATCATGGCGGAAAGCATGGCAGGGTGCAGGCAGACATGGTGCTGAAGAGATAGCTGAGAGTTCTGTATCTGGATATGAATGCCAGGAAGTGAATGCCACACTGGGACTTGCTTGAACATCTGAGACCTCAAAGCCCATCCCTGGTGGCACACTTACTCCAACAAGGTCACAGCTCCTAAAATTGCCACTCCTGTGGGCCTATGGTGGCCCCATCTTTCTCCTCTGATTTATCCCAGTAACGGGTACTCATTCTTTCTTCCCACTCCCTTTCTGTGACTGTTTTTCATGAACTGCTGCAATCCATTTAAGAATATGTAAATCAGGTCATGGTAGTCTTCTCAAAATCTTTCAGGGACTCCACATCACTTAGAGAACTAGAAAGGTTCTCTAAATATTTGTATTAAAAGTTCATATAAATTGTCTCTTAGACTTCTGTTGCCTCTCTCATGTTCTATTTTATTCTTTTCATACCTCATGGTTAAACTGGCCATATTTGTCCCTAACTTGCTGTCCTCAGATCCTCTCCCTTTACCCTGCCTTCCTTTCCCCCATGCCTTTGCCCAAAGGTGAAATTGAAGGTATAGCCTCAGGCAAGCACAGTCAACTGAGCTATACCCTGCCCAACACACAACACACACATACACACACACACTTGTTGGTACAAATGCTCACTGAGCATTTGCTTACAACCTTCAGTTATTTCTCTAAATGTTCTTTGTCTCTATGTTTTATTGAGATTGACTTGTTTCAGTGATTGCTGCTGAATTCAGAATCCCCCTTCGAGTACTCTCCTTGGCCCATGTTCTATGTACTTTTCCCCCAGTGTCCTATAACCTGCATAAATGTCATTAATTCACTGACTTTATTGGGCCATTCCACATTAGAACATAAACTTGATGAAGGCAGAGATTTTTGGTTGTACTGTTCTCTGTCACTTTTCAGACAGCTAAAGCATATCATAGCACTAAATGCGGACTCAATGGGTGTCTGTTGAATGAATGGTCACACTTGGGCAGCAGATGGTACCTAAACAGGGTTAGTGTTGTAGGCGCCTGCTTATTCGTTTCCCAGCCGCTCAGATGCAAATAAACACACAGAAACTATATTAATTGCAATACTGTTTGTCCAATACCTTAAGCATATTGCTAGCTAGCTCTTATATCATTGGTTAACCCATTTCTATTATTTTATATTTTACCACAAGGCTCTTGATCTACCTGCAAGGTTCTGGCTGGCAGCTAGCATCTTTTTCCTCTGGCAACTCCATGGCAGCTCCCTGACTCTTTCTACTCTCTGTATATATCTTTTCCAACTTGGCTATATTCTTTTAAGCCATTGGCCAAAAGCAGCTTCTTTATTCATTAACCAATAAAAGCAAAACATATACAGAAGGACTACCCATACTATTTCCCCTTTTTCTGTTTAAATAAAACAAGAAGGTTTTAACTTTAACATAATAAAATTACATATAACAAAACAGGTATCAAGCAAAAATGACAGTTATAATATTTATATCTACTTTTTCTTTTATCATAACTAAGGAAAACTATATTCTTCAATTCCATGAAAGACCTCAGAAGGATCTAAGTTAACAGGAAGTGCATTGTAAGCAACTTCTAAAACTCTAGAGACATTTTGCTGCCTGGACAGGCACCCAGAGTTCTTCTGTGTCATTGGAGCATCCATCTTCAGCCTACAAGTCCATAGTATCTAGCAGACTTTTTTCATGAAGCAGGGAATTTCAAAGACAGTTCCGCCTATATTGGCAGTTTGTCAGTCACTATTTTCTATGTATTACAGAATGTCTTGCAGACTCTTTCATAAAGCAGGAACCCCAAAGGAGAGTCTCACCTTTAAGCAAGTTCAGCAGTCATGTCTCTGTGTGTTCTGCATGTCCAGTTCATCAAGCAGTCCAGGCAAGAGCAGTTTCTTGCCCAAATGGCTAACAAACTCCATAAGGAGTTTTTCCGATGCCCACCATTCTCTTGAAGTAGATTGGTGCTGCCAGGAGCAGATGTGTCTCATTGTCATGAAAAAAGATCCTTAGTTTTAAAAACATTTAAATGCCGTATTCCGTAGGTCTTTGAAAGGTTTGAAGATTATCTATCTAACTGAAATATATCTCTGTATATATATATATAGAAAACCCAACTGTCATGACTACAAGCTTGACTATTATAGATGATTATCTATTAAAGTATATTTATTAATTATACATAACATTTTTAAATGAGCTGCACAAATACAATACCTTAATCAAGAGAAGAAATATATATAATTGACCTTAAATTTGTACCAATAAACCAAGATTTATACCAATGCAAATTATTCATATCTATATTATATTCCCCTTTAAATGTAAAAAAAATTATAAACAATATTTGGGGAATTTGGGAGTAGTTTTTTAAACTGCTTCCTGCTTTTTGTTGGGCGAAGTAATTTTGGAGATGTTCTCAGCGACCTTTCCAGGGAGTTTTGGTCAATCAAACCACATTAGTCTAGAAGGATTCCACAGGTTCTCATCCTCTGTGGAAACAAAAGATGGACCTCTTTTCCAAAGCAACAAATTCTTGGACTCAAATTTTGAAGTCATGAAATCTTTAAAAACATATATGTTGATTTAGCTTAGCAGTCATGCAATGAAATGCCTCTCTGTACTTAGTGCTTTCACAGTCAAAAAATTTAAAGAAAAGACAATAATATGCATAATCCAGACTCTCTATGTATAGTGTATCTTTATGTGGCTTATTCTCTCTTCTCTCTCCCAAGCCTACGTACTTTTATCCACCACTGTGACTCATTTAGAGGTCTTTTTTAACTGAATCTGTCTTTATTGTGTATCTGTGATAATTTTCTGACCAGAAGCGCTTTTTTTTTTAAAGATAAGTGGGTGTGGTTAGAGCCAACATGGCCCTGCCTGCTTGCTCCGCCCAGTCCTACATGGCAGATGCATGTTTGCTGCCTCTCAGAACCATGTACATTGCCCCATTTTTAGGCACCTAGCGAGTCTATGTTGCCATTAAGCAAGTTGTATCACTGCTCACAAACCCCATTTAAATGCTCATTGGCCGGACCTACTGAAAGAATCAGAGCCATTTGTGCTAGTGAACCAGGATGCCACCATTAACTGATACCGCAGATCAGGAAAATCTCTTTTAAAGGAGCTGCAGCATGCCACCAGAAAGCAGAGCCCATCTGGGAGAATAAAATGCGGCTAAACTTTGTTTTTTAGTGTCTAGAATTCCTTTCCAAGCCCTCTCAGGTTTTATATGGATTTAGCTAGCACATGTTGGAGTGCCAATTTGTTGTAGGAACCTGCTTATTCATTTCCCAGCCACTCAGATGCAAATAAACACACAGAAACTATATTAATTGCAATACTGTTTATCCAATAGTTTAAGTGTATTTCTAGATAGCTCTTTTATTTTTGTTTAACCATTTCTATTATTTTATATTTTATCATGAGGTTTGTGGCCTACCAGCAAGGTTCCAGCTGGTGGCTTGCATCAGATTAGCATATTACATTTTCAACTGCCCAATTTATTCATAACTGAAAGATATCTTTCACCTGCACATATAACAGATAACAAAGGAAATTCTTGATAAAATTTCTACATATTTACAAAAGTCCCAGCTTTGCTTTTTGTTGTCATTCCTTAGTTTTGGTTGCATTAAGTTTTGTGTGGTTTTTGGTTTGGGGTGTGGTGTGGTATGCTGTGCTGTGGTATTGTGTTTTGTGATAGGGTCTCACTGTCCTCTAGCCTGGCCTTCAGATTGGAAAGATGCTTCTGCCTTCCTTCCCTTTGCTGGATCACAGGTGTGCATCATGGTGTGCCAGGTTAAGCATTCAGAAAGGACTTTTCAGAAATATATAAAATACTTAGAAAGTTTGACTATGTTAGTCCTGCTTAAGCAATATTACAAATGATGGGGATCTTTTTGATTATTGTCATTTTATGCAAATTAAGCCTCATGATATCATGACGTGACCATCTGATTCACTGTGAAATACATTGTGTTTGAAATGACTCCAATTCTGTTGAAAATAATAGGTGATCTCTATCAGCAAAGATGAAGAGACCTATTTACTAATATCTGCAGTTCCTTCTATTATTATTTATGTTCTTTGATAAAGATGGGACGCCAGGGAAACAGTTATAGAGAATTTTTATTACAAGTATGTTATGATTTTCCTAATGTGTACAGATGTTTTTTCCAAACATTTTAGTGAGAAATTATATAGAGATGTTATTCTTTTGTGGCATTATTTTTTTTATTGAAGATATTCTGATTATGGTTTCCCCCAACTCCTCCCAGATCTTCCCTGACCCTCCACACACCCCAAATTACACCCTTTCTTTCTGTCTCTCTTTCATTAGAATACAAATAAGCTTCTAATAATAATAATAAAATAGGGTAAAATAAAACAAACAGACAAGAATATGATGACGAAAGCAAACTACCAGGAGAAAAGGAGCCAAACAAAAAGCTCAAGAAACACTTTCCTTCTCAACAGTGGGGCCCCATCTGGTTCAGGCACATTCAGGGAAGATGTGGGCTGTCTCTATGAGTTCATATGTGTGTCAGTCCTACTGTTTTTAGAAGACCTTGTTTCCTTGGTGTCCTTCGGCCCGCCTGGCACTTAGAATCTTTCTGCCTCCTCTTTTGACTAGTTCCCTGAGCCCTGAGGAGAAGGGGTTGATGAAAACATCACATTTAAGGCTGAGTGTTCCAGGGTCTCTCACTTTGCACTTGGTTCCATTTACTACAGGAAGAAGCTTGTATGATGACAACTGAGCAAGGCACTGGTGTATGAATGTATCAGACTGCCATTAGGAGTTATTTTATTGCTATGGTCCTTAAACATAACAGTAGTTGGATTTCCCTGTGGTTCTTTAACTATGTAGTCTCAGATTCTTGGCCAGTTTAGTAGTGTTGGGCTTGGGTTCCTTTTCATGGAATGGGTCTTAAATCTAATCAGATATTGGCTGGTTATTCATGACTTTTGCACCACTGTTGCATCAGTGTATCTTGCAGGCAGGTTACCATTATCGATTTAAGGGGTTATAGATGGGTTGATGTTTACCTTTCTTCTCTGGTAGCATACAGAGTACTTTCTAATACCATGAATACAAGTCAATCAGGTGAAAGCTCTGGGTAGGCATCAACTTGACTTCTCCATGTTCACTGAGTTATATAAGTGTGTTTTTTTTCACCAATAGGACTTTACCATCAGTTTGTGAAGAATAACTAATAGCCTTGTCAATACCATGGGTTGTTTAGGGTTATCCATGGAGCCATTTGGTCAATAACTCAATTAGATATAACCTGTTCCTGGAATTGGAGGTTTCATTTAGTGACGAGAGATGTCTAGTTATGTCTTTGTCTCCCCCATTATTTGGTGATTCTCTTTAGATTTGTTTCATGTATCTTAAAATTTTAAGAAGTTTCTACTGTATTTGTTTTCCATACAACCCCTCAAGTGGATCTTAGTTTTAGCTATCCTACCCCATTTTCCCTTCCTAACCTCCTCTTCCCTCGCCCTCTCTGGTTGATCTTTCTGTTCTAATCCCTTCACAACCCCCATCCATCTACAGCTATCTATACTAGTTCCCCTTCCTAGGGAATTCCATTCCCCACTCCCAGTCCCTTACTCTTTACTTAACCTCTGTGGTTATATGGATTATAACCTGCTAATCAAAGATGTAACAGCTAACATTGTGGCTGTTTTATAGTGACTATGTTATCCAGAAAATAAAAGTCTAACAAAGCATTTAATTTATTAATGTCTTTTTAGTCTTTCCTTTAAATACTTGGTAGTTTGAAAGAGAATGGCCACATAGGCTCATATATTTGAATTCTTATTCACCAGGGAGTTGCACTATTTGAGAAGGATTAGGAGGTATGGCCTTGTTGGAGTAGGCGTGTCACTAGGAGTGGACTTTGAGGTTTCAAAATCCTAATGCCAAGCCCAGTCTTCTAATCTTTTCCTCTTCCTGACTTGTTCATGGTATTAGAAAGTACTCTGTGAGTTTCAGAACAGGCCCCAAAGCTACAGAGAACCCCTGTCTCAAAAAAGCAAATAAATAAATAAATAAGTGAAAGTACTCTTGTCTGTGGTATTAGAAAGTTCATGCTGCCAGAGGAGAAAGGTAAACATCAACCCTACTACAAACCCTTTGATCTACAATGGTAACCTGCCTGCCCTCCCCTTTCCCCATCCCATACCCCTGCTTTGTGTGTGTGTGTGTGTGTGTGTGTGTGTGTGTGTGTGTGTGTGTGTGTGTGTGTGTGTGTGTGCTTGCCTACACATCCATATATAGAACTTTCAGCTACTTTTTCGGCACCATGTCTGTCTGCCTGCATGCCACCAGGCTCCCCACTATGATGATAATGAACTACACCTCTGAAACTATAAGCAAGCCCCCAGTTAAATGCTTTCTCTTATAGTAGTTACCATAGTCATGGCATCTCTTCACAACAATAGAGCAGTGGCTAAGACAAATACAGTCAAGACTGAATAATAATAACCATTGTGATTTGGACATTTAGAAAAGCGTGACCCTATTGTAAGCATTTTATGTGCATTTACTTACTTAATCCTTACATGTGGAATAAGTTTTTGTAATTCTTTTGTTCACCTTGTGAAGCCAACTAAAGATGTTAAATATCTTTCTCCATAGGTACACCTTAGATTTTTATTTCAAATGTTCGATTATAATATGTCTTTTTAAATATTTATTTATTTATTTTATATGTATGTGTGTGAGAGTATATGTATATGTACCACATTTCATGCCTGGTGTTGACAGACAAGACATTTCTGTCCTGCCCGGTCCTACAGTCATTCAGTCCCAAAGAAACACATAGAGGTCTACATTAACTATAAACTGGTTTGCCTATTAGCTCAGGCTTTCTTATTAACTAACTCTTACATTTTACATTAACCCATAATTCTTGTCTGTGTTAGCTACCTGAATTGGTACCTTCATCAGTGAGGCATTCTCATCCTTGTTTCCTGTGCATCTGGGTGACGACTGTGAACTGAGCCTTTCCTCTTCCCAGAATTCTCCTGTTCTGGTCTCCCCACCTATACTTCCTGCCTAGCTATCGGCCAATCAATGTGTTATTAAACCAATAAAAGCCACAAATCTTTACAGGGTACAAGGCCATTGTATCACAGCATGCCTGGTGCCCAAGGAAGACAGAGAAGGCTAATAATATATTCTTGGGCAAATTATTTAGCCTAAGTTTCAAGCACTTTATCGTGTAAAGTGGGAATGACAGCTGAGTAGTGATTATACAAGCCTTTAGTTCCATAACCCAGGAGGCAGATTCAGGTGGATTTCTGTGAGTTTGAGGCCAGTCTGGTCTACAGAGTGAGTTCCAGGGCAGCTAGGGCTATACAGAGAAACCCTGTCTCAAAACCACATGGATGGATGGATGGATGGATGGATGGATGGATGGATGGATGGATGGATGGATGGATGGATGGATGGATAGATGAATTAGGGAGTGTTAAAAGTGTTTAACTTGAAGGATAAGGAACCAAATGAAAAAACATACCTACTGTCTTGCTTATTGCCAGTCATATCAGAAGTATGTGGGGCAGATAAAACCAAAAAGCCATGTCTTTTGACTGTGTTTGTTTTGCTAATAAAAGCATGAGTACTTGGAGAAAGAAATATTTGCAATTCTACTAATAGAGACTATCTGGCTACTATTAAGTAATAATAAAGTACAGGAACCACAGATGAATTTTCAGTTGGACAAAAATGTAATTTCCATATGACATGAAACAAAGTCTTTACTTGCTTTAGGGAATATACATACAAAGCTAGCTATGATATAATTAAAATGTACCTTATAAATCATGTTTGCTGGATGGTATGAAGAGTGTATTGTAGTGAATAACAGACAGAAAATATTCAATTTCTGAATTTTCTCTAATGGAAACTACTTCCTCTGAAGGTATGCTTCTCTTCTTTAAGTATTTTTTTTTCCTTTTTCTCTTTTCAAGAGTTTAAGGCCTGGTTTGGGACAGGGTCTTATCTTGTATTCCAGGGTAGCCTTGAATTAATGATCCTCCTGCCTCGGCCATTTGAGGACTGATATTTGCAATGTGTCTACACACTTGGCTTCCTTCCTTTCTTTTCTTTTTTATGTTGTTGTTGGTGGTGTTATATATTGCTGGGATGGACTTAGGCCCTCATGCTTCCCAGGCAAGCATTCTGTCACTGAGCTGTAACCCAGCATGTAAGTGTTCTTTAACTGTTCTGTTCAACTTTATTCTTATCTCTGTGTGTGTGGTGCCCGTGGAAGCCAGAAGTGGGTGTCAGAACCCCTGATTTTGGACTTAAAGTGGTTGTGAGCCATCTGATATGGGTGCTGGGCACTGAACTCAGTTCCTTTGGAAGAGCAGCAAACACTCTTAACCACTGAGCCATTGCTCTAGTTCCCTTATTTTTTATTTTATGTGCATGAGTATTTGCCAGTGTGTTTGTATGTTCACCATGTGTTTGCAGCACATGCAGAGGCCAGGGGATGGAGTGCCAGATCTGCTGGACCTGAGTAGCAGTTGAGAACTTCCATGCTCTGCAGGAGCAGCAAATCCTTTAACCACTGACCCACTGTCCAGCCATTCATGAAGTGTCATTAAAGAAGAAAATTTAAAAATTTCTCTCTGAAATTCCATTTAATAGTTTAAGGGCTCTTTAAATTTTTTGTTTGTTAAAGCAGTATTTCATACTAGCTTAGGCTGGCCCTGGACTTGTACCTATCCAGTTGCCTCAGCTTGTAGGTGCTGGGATTATATATTATGAGCCATCACACACCTGGCTAAAATTCTTCTAATAGCATTTCTTCATTTATACTTTATCCCATTTTTACTGAATTTATCCATAAACAGGTAGTATCAGTTGGTTTATTTGTGTCTTGGTAGCAGTTCTTTGACTCTCTGCAGTCTTTGCTCTCAAATGTGGACCTGCAGCAAGAGCTCCACCTGGTTCCTCACTAAGAAAATGTTTGCCATTGTAGGTTGTATTGAGCCTAATCCATGCATGGAATGTGGAGAGCTGGGCTTCTCTCTCTGATAAATGTTCACTGGAGCATTATCTGATGAATACACTTTACCTGAGCATAAATAGGAATGTTGAAGTTGTATTAGCTCTCTAATGTCACCAGGGCTCCATTTAGTACACTGGAAGAAGAATAAATGACGCTTTGGTATTGTGGTTGTCATTCTGAATGGACTGCCTGCCAGCAGATCAAATTCTTCCACTGTCAGAAAGGATCTGATTCATCTGGGGATGTTGTTACCTTTGTGGCCTTGTCTGATGGCTTCATTTATTTTCAGGGAGCGAAACAGAAAAGGCAACTTAATATTCTCTTCGTAGGAGCAGATTGCCTCAATTATATTTAGGCTTTTATAAATCTGCATCATTACAGAAAGTAACTGCTAACTGAAGTGAGCCAAGCCAACTAAACACTGGTGCCAGCTCAGTCTGATCTGTTCCTGAAGAGGGGTTAAAGAGACCACAGAAGGGCAGTGCCTTAGGGTTGACGTGTATGAACATTTCCAATACTAGCAGCACAGCCCAGCATATGCTCAGTATTTCAGCAGCAACTTGGATGTTTCTTACATCAGTACAGACCCTTTTTCTCCTTTCTTTTTCTATCTCTTGGCTTCTTCCATATCGTTCCTTGTACTTCTCCATAGACACTGGGAATGAGAGGGGAAATTAGCCTTTTCCATATTTCCTGTTTTCAGATTTTGAAAGGGTACATGATAAGTTATTTAAATTAAAAAACAGCTTGTGGATTGGGAGAATATTTGCAAATCATTTCTCTGATAAAAGGTTAATATAAAAAATTATAGCAAATTTACATAAGTTAAGTATAGTCCAATTATAAATGGTCATATAGCATAAAAATACAGTATAAAATAGCCAACAGGTGTAAGACAAGGCAGTCAGTTTGACTAATCATCAAAGACATAGAGAAAAAAGTCTACTTATGCTGTTGATAGGATTGTATGTTGGTGTAGTCGTTATTTTTAAAAAAGAGTATGGAAATTTATCTTAAAAGTAAAAATAGAATTGCTGCATAACCTAGTCATCTCTTTTCTAAGATGAAATCACCATGTGAAAAAGGTATCTCTACTATTAATGTTGTAGCATCAGTTACAACAGGCAGGACATGGAACTAACTGGAGATGTCCATCAACAAATGAGTAGAGACAGTGAATTTGGGGTGGTTTGCAGAGTGAGTGTGCACACATAGAATGGGATATTTTTCAGACTTTAAAAAAGGAGTTCTAGACATCTGGCATAACACAGATGGGCCTAAAGACATCATACAAACAAAGTAAACCAGATACAGAAAATAATTCTTAATCAAACTTATAGAAATAGTTTTAAAGTAAAATATTTAACCTGGCAGGTATATGTGTACATATGTGTATATGTGTGTTCTAGCTTCATTTCTATAGCTATAATAAAATCAAGTTAGGGGAGAAAGGGTTTATTTGAGTTACAGTTGTAGGTTACATTCATCATTTAGGGGAGGTCAAGGCATGAACTTGAGCAGCTAGCCACACCACATCCACGTCTAAGAGCAGAGGGACTCTAGTAGACCCTCTGTGACTGTTTGCTCACTGCTTCTGTTCAGCTAACTTTCTTTGCTCTTACACAGTTCAGGGCTCGGCCCGTGAAATGGTGCAGCTGATATCAGGGTGGGTCTTTTTCTATCAGTTAACCGTGAAGGTAATCTCCCAAAGGCATGCTTGTTCACCAGTCTCATCTAAGTAATCCCTTTTCTCTGATGAGTCTAAACTATTCCAAGTTGACACCTAAAGCAAACCAGTACGAAGTGAAATGTTTTTATACGTACACACATACATACACATACACATACATGCACACACACACAGAGAAAGGTTGAAATATTTACCATAGACAAGGTAGGAGGAAAGAAATACATAGAAGAGGCTCTAGTTTCTATACCTGCATCTATTCTTATTCCCTGGCTATCTGTCAAGTTTTGTCTCTTGTTCTCTGCTAATATCAAATGCTTCCTGAACCAGACTATTTTTTCTTGAATACCCTCTAATTTTCCTCATCTATCCTTGATGCTTCCTCTGCCTTGAGAACATTAGTATGGTACTATTGACAGTTTGAGTTGGATCATTAGCATATCATGCTGTCTGCACATTGTAAGATGTTTGGGAGCATCCTTAACTTTTACTTTCTTTTTAAAATTCTTCATTATGTGTTTATTTTGTGTGCAAGAAGCTGTGAAGTCAGAGGACAGCTTGTAGAGGTCATTTCTTTCCTTCTACCATGTGGAACCGAGGGATTGAACTCAGGTCATTGGGTTTGGCAGCAGGTACCAACTCCACCTTCTGCCTTTTAAGTACCAGAAGCAACCGAAAACGTCTTTAGACATTTCCCAGTGTCCCGTAAGAGGCAGAGGAGGCCCTCTGAGAACCAGTGCTGTACAGGTGAACTATCAAACTTCATCTGAGATACTGTTTGTGTCTAATTTGTTCCTGTTTTCTCTTTGTTTCCTTGACTCCTGAGTTGTTTCTAGTGCCTGATGCAGGAAACCTTGCACTTGAGTTCTGTAAATTCCCCATCTTGGGAAAATATCTTTACTCCTCAGAAATGATTGTGCAACTTTCTTTGGAAGCTTCTGTCTTCCAGCTATACAACTGTCTTCTACTCTCAATTCTCACATAGACAGATTTGCTAGTTCACTGGAGACATAACTTACTGCATAGCTACATAACTGTGGTGGTGTTTCAGGTTACTTCAGAACACAGAGATGACCCAGACCAACACTGTTACCTCCCACCTTAGCTATCTCAGTTCATTCCCTGTGCCTCATGGGTACTGGAAAACTTGCTACACTTTTTTTTGTTTGTTTTTTAGTTTTTCGAGACAAGGTTTCTCTGTAGCTTTTTGAACCTCATTGCGCCCTCTAGTTCACTAATTTTTCTTACTGCATTATTTTCATCTTTCCCCCCTCCAGTCTTCATTTCTCCTATTCATTCTAGAAGCATTCTTACAAACACACTTAGTTCAACTATGTTCCTAGACACTCTCATCCTAGGACTATCCAGACAACTGTAGTCTGTTCCCAAGAAAAATGCATTATAATCTCTGTTGGGAAACCATCCCTGGCTACACTTAGCCCTTTTTTCATGCTCTCTTATGATTACTGAACTTTTCCTCCAGTTCAGTCACAGGTTGAGTCTTCTTTCTCCTCTTGATATATGACAGCCTTCTAATCTTGCCTCCTTTGCCTCCCTACCCCACCTCCCCTCTTCCTTCCACTTTGATGGTGCGCTTGGGGAAGATAACAGTCACACTTATGACAACAGCTAATAGCTATACTTACCTTGTATGGGCATTTAGCAATGTCTGTGCTCTGGGGCACTGCAGAGACAAATGTAGCCTCTCCTCCCTTTCCCTGCTCCCACCCCAAAATACTTAAAAGAATGAAAAGTGAGCCTTTTCTGCTGCTACTAAATAAACGTAAATATTCCTTGGGTAACTGAGTCATCAGACACTGAAACATTGGGCAGTCTCTCTTTACCAAGAGACTGATAAATTTAGTAGTATATTATATTGCATGATTTGATATTTCTTCACGTCTGCTTTCTAAATGCAGGCATTTTCTTCATCTGGCATCTAGGATGCATACTGTTGACAACACATAAGCTTTTGAAACAGCTTTTTTGACATTTCAGAGTTGAATATTTTCATTGATAATTGAACTCCAAAAAATAAAATTACATTTTAAAATACTATTTGGTTTCCTTAGATATAGTAATAAGAAAAGTTCCTCTTTTAGCATATTTACTGCTGCAACACAATGCTTTCCCCTGTGATTCTTTTTTTTTTTTTTTTTCCAATGTCAGGGTTTTTCTCTGTGTTGCCCTGGCTGTTGTGGAACTCACTCTGTAGATCAGGCTTCAGGCTGGTCTTGAACTCACAGAGATCTGTCTGCCTCTGCCTCCCATGTACTGTGATGAAAGGTGTGCACCACCTTGCCCAGCTTTCCCCTAGGAATCTTAATTGTTTTCACTCATAATTGATAGATTTGTGTTAATGCCTTAATTTTAACCTTTAAAATATTAATCTCCTGTGTGTATATCTATAGTCTTCCACCTTTTTGAAGTAGGATCTCACGTGGTTTTAGTTAAATTCATTATTTTTGAGATAGTCTCACTAAGTAGCCCAGATTGGCCATCAATTCTTGATTCTTCTGCCCCAGTCTCCTGAGCGTTCTGAACCACCACACCTGGCTGAGTGTGGCAACACTTGCTCTGGCATTTTACATAAAAAGAAGGAAAATTTGCCACATGAAGAGAAAAGCAAAGTCATGCTGCATAATCCAGGCCAGCTAACCCACAGACTTCCTCCTGTGTTCAAGTTGTTGAATATTTTCTGATTGAATTGGGTGTAGTATGTCATGAATTCAAAGGCTTAAATAACACCTTGGTATAGAGCACTATTAAACACTCGATGTAAATTGTTCATTTCGGTCTTTGCTGTTAGACCGGAAGTCAATTTATGGAAACAAAGTGACAAATTAACTGAGTCTTTGATTTCACAGACAAGCCCATTTACAAATAAAGCTTAAAGACTCAAAGAAACCCACAATAAATTTTGAACTGCCAGTACTTCACTAGGTGTATAAACTCATCTCAATATCCCTCCTAATCCTCCATGATTATGACCAGCAGCTAAATTGTTATTCATTATCCATATAACAAAACAGATATCAACAAAACTATAGTTACAAGGTTTATACCTACTTTATATTTTATCATAACTAAGAAAACTGTAACCATGTATTCTTCAACTCCATCAAAGACTCAAAAGGATGTACTATTACCTAAGAAAACAGGAAGTGCATTGTAAGCAACTTCCAAAACTCTAGAATTGACAGAGACATCTCGCTGCCTGGACAGTCACCCATAGTTTTTCTGTACCGTTGGGACATCCATCTTCAGCTCACAGGCCCATAGTATCTGGCAGACTTTTCCATGAAGCAGGAAATTTGAAAATCTGTTCTACCTTCTAATGCCAAAGTCCATCAGTTGCTTTCTTCTGTGTCCTGCAGAATGTCTGGCAGACTCAGGAACCACGAAGGACTTCCTGTCTTACCTTCCTCTTTTTGTTCCTGTGAAATCAGTTTACTCTCTTGTGTGCTTCCTTAATTTAATACATTTTGTCCTACTCTTCTTCTTTGGGTTGTGTTTTGCCAATATTTTATGTTTCTCTATATTATAGGATTAGTTAAATATAAAATATTTTCCAAATATATATCTATGTATATCTTTGAACATTTGATTCCATACTACTGGGAGACCGTACAACATTTCAGAAGCATTACCTGCTAGAGGATATGAGTGCTAAGGAATGGGCTTTGAGGACTATAGCCTGGCCAGCACTCTCTCTCCCTCCTTCCCTCCCTCCGTCCCTCCCTCTCTCTCCCTCCTTCCCTCTCTTCCTCCCTTCTGGGTGTTAACCACATAACAAGCACTCATCATTAGGGACCAGATCTTCTCTCAGCACCAAGCTTTTCACACCATAATGCCATATAGTCTCAGCTGTGAGCCAAAGGAAATCTTTGCTACTGTTTTGCACAATTATAGTTTTTTTAAACTATGGATGCCTTTATATTTGGGGCTAGGATCATAGTGGTAGGATATATGCCTAGCATGTATGAGTCCCTAGGTTTAATCCCCAGCACCACCAAAACGGAAAGAAAAAGTATTGCTTTGCTCTTTTTCTTAATTGTGTGCATGTGTGTGCATGCGTGTGTGCGTGTGTCTGTGCAGGTACGTATAAGCCATGGTCCATTTGTGGCGATCAAACAATAGGCTCAAGTACCCATCCCCTCTTCCACTTTGAACCACAAGCTTCAGGGACTCTCCCATCTCTGCCTCCCATCTTACCATAAAACACAGTGCCTGACTTTACACAGGGTCAGAAGATTGGAACTTGGATCCTCACACTTGCATGGCAAACACTTTATCCACTGTGCCATCTGTCCCTTTGCTATCTTTTCTAATTATATAACTACCTTACTGTGTTTTCAAGTGGGTTTAAATCCAAAGTTATTTGTTTTTGTTTTGAATAAGATTAATTAGTATTTGTTTTTTGTTCTGAGACTGAGTCTCACAGTATAGCCCAGGCTGACTTGGAACTTAAAACAAACCTCCTGCCTCAGCCTCCCAAGGTTTGGGGTTTCAGGTTTTGTTGGTATTCCATATAACGTAAGTCAGCTTTTGATAAGTTCTCTGAGTTTTTGATTACCTAGAAATAAATGTCATTTTGCCTTAATTTTTGAAAGTGATCATCCTGACACAGGGTCATGGCCGCCAGGTAAGTGGTCATTCTGACACAGTCTCGAAACCTCTGTCTTCTAGTCTCCTGCCTTTCTGATATTACATTTTTAAAATTCCTTTATAATTTTATTTCATTGCATTTGTTTGTTTATGTATTGAGAGACAGAGACATAGCCATGGCTTCTGTGTGGAGGTCAGAGAACAATTTTCAGGAGTCTATTCCTTCCTTCTACCGTGTGGGTCCCCAGGTATCAAACAGGCTTGAGAGCCAATCCCGCCATGCACTGAGTTGTCTTACCTGCCCTCCATTATAAATTAGTTTTGTCTTAATCTGCTGAAGGCTTCTCCACTTTTTTTTGCTTTTTGATGTTTTTTTTTTTTTTGCTGTGACCTGCCCTGATATGGATATATTTGTGTTTATTCTATTTAGAACTTATTGAGCTTCTGAGGTATGTAAATTTCCAGCAAATTTAGGAAGTTTTCAGTCATTGTTTCTTGAATTGTATATTTTTATTTTTCTTCTTTCCCTTCACACTTACAGAAATTTGCATGTTTATTTCTGTACCCCAGGTCACATCACTTTACTATGAGACTGTTAATTTTCTTTATTATGATTTCCTCTCTGTGTCAAACTACTTGAATCCTGTCCGTCTGTCATGGCGATTGCTGGTATTTTTTGCCAGTTGAGTCAGCTGAGCTAAAGCTCAGCAATATAGTTTATTGGTAGGCTTTGCTTTGACCTCTGAGTGCATTCACAGTGCTCCTTTGACATTTTTATCTGTTGTCTTCAATGTCTAGTCACTTTTGCAACACTTTCTGCTGCCAGTTTTGCTTTCCTGCATATGGATTACACATTTCTCTTTTTCCAGATTTCTTTTTTGGAAATTAAATGTTTTAATCATTTTGACCATCCTGATAAAGAATTATTGACACATGCTCCTCAAACTTTGGTCCAGAAGATGAAAGTATATATCATAAGGGCCTGAAACAGTTCATCAGCCAACTAATGAAGCACTCTTTGCTTTGCATGATGGACCTTGTAACGTGTCTGGATCGTTTGATAGGGCAGCCTTAGAAGGCTTGTACATAGTTTGGATGTAAGGCCTACATGGCCTGTTGTGAGCTTCCTACTGACACTTGACCTGTGACACCTAGAGTTTTTGTATCAGCTTGCACAGTTATGAAGCACCAGAGAAAGAGGGATGAGGTTGAAAAGCTGTCAGCAATTAAACATCAAAGTTTGGAGTCAGCGCCTTTGTATTGTAAACCAGCATTTCTGAATACAGCCCCACCCCAAAGCTTGTTATTGTTTGCTCATTCCACATGACGGGCTGTCTTTTGCATGTTTTCACTATAATGTAAAACTTCTGATACTGTTCTAAAGAGGCTGTAGCTTTGGATGTCTGTCCGGTATTCTGGGATGTCTATGCTTTTAACAGACCTCTGTCCCTCCTGTTATACTCAGCTTTTAGGCTCCATTAGTTGCCAACTGATTACTCTGTTGTTTCTGATAATACATTGCTCCATAACTTAATAATTGCATATGGATTCCTTTGCAAGTTTTTTTTTGCCTGTAAGTGTTATAAGTTTATTCATACTCCATGAAGGTTCTTAATAGTTCTTTGAATAGTCGTTTCTTAGTAAAGTAGCTGGTCTATTGTTTAGGTAAACTGATACTCTCTACTTTTTTCCACCAAATCTCTATTTGTTGTGAGCACACACTTAAGTTTGAACTTCTCCACATGCTCTTTTGGATCAAGTGAACTTTTCTTAAAGCACATCTTTGTAGTTGTCTGTGTTACAGCCTGCCTTTCCTCCAGGGCATAATCTTGAGCCATGAAGATGCCTTTCTGAATGATACCACTGTTTTACAGAAAAGTGGTCGTGTTCCTTATTCTGAAAAGAAATGAATAGACATCTATTCATCACAGATAAGGCACCAATGAACAAGGATACAATTCTATCCAAGTACAGCTTAAGGAACAATGAGTTTATTGGGCTTACAAGAGCATGGGGAAGGAATTACTTACAGGAGTAATGTTAACTCCCAACAGCTATGTCACTGACGAGTTACACCCCAGCAGCAGTGACAGCCTTCCCAAAAGCTGCAGATGAAAGCCCCTTTTTAGACTTCCCACATGTTTTGAATGCTATAGCACTATCAGAGGTCACATGAAGGACTACATATAACTAGGATACAGGATAGGCTGAGAGGCTGGAGTCAACCAACTCCATCCATGGGGGAATGTTAAAACAAGCCACATCTTGTGCTTGTTGGTAGCCAGAGCTGCTCAAGTTTCAAGATGGCTTGGTGGTGTCATCCTGAAGATAATATTCAACAACAGAGACAATTCAGAATGATATTGGTGCTTCTGATCATTGCCTCTTGCTCTAGAAGGGAACTTTTGCATCTAGTAGACATTTGCCTACCTAAAAACTATCAATCCTAATGTCACATTCGGTAGTTTGGGTTGCATTGAGGAAGAAGATTTTGTGATAGGTGCTACGTAGAGTTTTCTGTCATGTTGTTCATTCTATAAATTTTAATATGAGAAATTAGCAAAGCAGCATTGGAACTCCCTTGCCTGGCTTGATTAACTATTTTTTTATTTTTGGTACAGTGTTTTAGTTAGTTTTCTGTTTAGTATGCTAAAAATTCTAGTTCTCATTTAAGGCCCTTTGTCATTTAAAAAAAACTTTGTAATGAAGTGAATACTCTTATAATAATGTGTGAGTAGCATTTTGTTGTTAAATAGGCAGAGAAAAGAAGGAAAGGAGATAATTTAAGATTGATAGGTAACTATAAGGTTTACAATTTGCAAATGTACTTTAAATTAGGATTGTTATTTAAATTGATTTATATATCTAATTGAATTGAAGTTTTTAAAAAAACAAGTTTAAATATTTCTTTGTTAGTTGTGTGTTTGTGTGTGTACATGTGTATATATGTGCATGTGGGAGATGTGGGGAGTTAGGTGTGTGTATGTGATTATGGGGGGGTTGAATGTGTGCCCAGAGGTGCATATGTGGACACGTGTGTGTGTGTGTGTGTGTACTCACACACAAAATATAATGTACCTGTAGAAGTCACAAAGGACAACTTGGGAGAGTCAGTTCTCTCCAGCTATCATCTAGGTCCTGGGGATCAAACTCTGGGCATCAGGCTTATAACTGCTCATTTAGCCACATCTTTCTGGCTCTGTTTTCATATTTTCTAATTCTTGAGAACTTGGCCAATCTTTTCTTTGTGGTTGTCATGTTTCTTTAGAGGTGACATGTTACCTAGTTGCTTTGTTTGTCTGTTAGTGTTGCTTGTGTCCTCTTGTGTGCATTTGAACATTTGATTATTATTTACCTCTATCAATTTTATGGGATAACTTTCAAAGTAAAAACCTTTTTCTTTGTGATATCTCTTAAGTATCAGGTGGTGTTGGCTTCCATTCCAGGTGTTAACTTTAATGTAGGTCCGTGTAACATTTTCAGCTATTGTTAGCCTTGGCAATGTCTGTATTTGTGACCTAGACCTTTCTATGCTGAACATCAGTCCTATTCTGTATGCTTTATTACCCCCTAGTAAAGTTGGTTACTTCTCCCTAAACTCTGTCTTTGCCACAGACCTACTGAGGCCACTAACCCGCCTCAAGCAATCTATTGAAATAGGTGTTAGTATTCCCTGTGGTCCTCTGCCTCCCAAGTGCCAGAATTAAAGGCATGCGCCACCACCCAGCTATTACAACCTCTTCAAATCATCTGAAAACATTCTTCTATACATTCACCATGACCAGTATTAGTCAAGGTTCTCTAGAGTAACAGAATTTTATTATTTATTTGTTTGTTTGTTTGTTTGTTTATTTATTTTGGGCTTTTTCAAGATAGGGTTTCTCTGTAGCTTTGGAGCCTGTCCTAGAACTAGCTCTTGTAGACCAGGCTGACCTAAAATTCTCAGAGATCTGCCTGCCTCTGCCTCCTTAGTGCTGGGATTAAAGGTGTGCACCACCACTGCCCAACGAGTAACAGAATTTATAGAAAGCATGTGTGTGTGTGTATGTGTGTGTATATAGGAATTTATTAGAATGACTTACAAGCTGTGGCCCAGCTAATTCAAAAATGACTGCCTGTAAATAGAAGGTCTAAGAATCCAGCGGTTGCTCAGTCCTTGAGGCTGGATGTCTCAGCTAGACTTCAATATATGCTAGAATCCCAAAAAAGTAGATTCTAATGCCAGTGAAGGAATGGACTTGCTAGTGAGAGCAAGAGTAAGCAGAAAAAAAAAAAAGAAGAAGAAGAAACTTTATTCTTCCCTAACCTTTATATAGACTTCCAACAGAAGGTGTGGCCAGGAGTAGAGGTGGGTGTTCCCACCTCGAAAGTCTCAATTAGAAAAAGATCTTCTCACTTTGAATGATTTATTTAAGCAAAAACTCCCTCACATGTGTGCCCATCAATTTTGGGGTTTTTGTTAATTTCAAATGTAGTCAAGTTTACAACCAAGATAGCCATTACAACCACTCACATTTAATTGCTCAATAATAGTTTAAACACATACTCTTTCCAAATACATAGAAACCACAGAGATAATCAATTAAACGAGACCCTACCCCCAAGGAACTGTGAAGACGTATGTGAATTCAGAATTTCACCGTGAAGAAAATGCTATGCCTCAAGGAAAGGGAGAAATTTGAGCCAGTTTTGAAAAATTCATCTGCGAGGTGGTTCTGAAGTAGAAGAGTATATTAGTTAGGGCTGTTACTTCTGTGGTGAATATCATAACCAAAAGAAACTTGCAGAGGAGAGGGTATATTTGGCTTACACATCCCAAGTCACAGACCACTGAGGGAAGCCAAGACAGGACTGTGGCTGGGCAGAAGCTGATGCAGAGGCCATGGACCTTATGGACTTGTCCTTCATGACTTGCTTAACCTGCTTTCTTACAGCACCAAGATCATGAGCCCAAGATGGTACCACCCACATGGACTAGGCCCTCCACCATCAGTCACTAATTAAGATGCTCTATAGTCTACATCCCAATCTTATGAAAGCATTTTCCCAATTAATGTTCCCTCCTCTCAGATTACTATAACTTGTGTCAAGTTGGCATAAAACTAGCCAGCACAAAGTACAAGTACAGATGGAATGCACATGTAGATACTAGTAGATAGGGGACAGCATTGTAAAATCCCATGGCAACTGCTCTGTGAGAGCATGCCTGTGCGAATAGTAGGGAAGGAGCAAAGAAACAGATACTGAGGCTTTCCTGTGGAAGGTGAGAGGTATGTTCTACACTCTGAATAAAAGGAACGAAGACAACTTTGCATTTGGTTAATTATTCTAAGTGCAAATGGGGGATGCATAGCAAAAAGAGAAGAGAGTGCTGGTAGGTATATCATCACCCAAATCCCAGATTTTCCAGAGAAATGTGAAAGTGAATGCCTCACCCAGAGTAGCCTGTGGTGAAAAAGGTATCAGTAATCTTCATCAAATGCGGTAATTCTCCATCTAGAGGTAGAGTGTCTTCAGCTTGATAGCAAATGCTGAGGTATTTGATGTGTGAACATAAAAATTATTCTCCCTGGAGCCAGGAATCTGAGTTCAACTAATTATGAGAGTGAACAAATTAGTTAGCATTCTTTGAAGCAAGCTATAATAATTACATATACCACCTTCATAAACTTGTATAAAATTTGACACAAAATAATAAAATGTGTCTGCTAGTTTTCTAAATCATTTTGGGGAAAAGCATGTCTTTAAAGTATTCCTGGTCTCACGTCACAATGAGTAATAGTCATTTTAGAACATAGGGAAACCACTTTAATAGTCCTAGAGTCACCGATTAGGCTTCAGACCTTAATAGTCACTACATAAAATTGCTGTTATCAAAACAGTGAATCATATTTCTCAAATAGATACTCATTCACCTGGACTTGGCATTAAGAGGGTGTTTGATTTCCTTGTCAACCTATCATTTTCGAAAGACATTTTACCTGTGTACTTTGCAGTCACTTCCTGAGTGTGGGTTTTGAGGACAAACCTGTACTTACTCAGAATCATAAGCCTCAGTTACTGCCAACTTATTGTGAGCTCTAAGATTTCATTTGCTGAGATGATGTGATTAAAAATGGTACTGGACCTTCCTGTGATAGACAGGTGTGGCTTTAAGGGTGAAAATGTAAAATGATTGTGATCAAAATATCACCTATCCATTGATATAAAAGAAGATTTAGCAGCCAAGTGTGGTGGTACTAGCCTTTAATCCCAGCACTCAGGAGGCAGAGGAAGATGGATCTCTGTGTGTTTGAGACCAGCCTTGTCTACAGTGTGAGTTGCAGGACATCTAGAGACACTCTCTCAAATCAAATCAAATAAATAAATAAAATTTTAAGAGTATAATTTTAAAAGCTAGGATCAGACTTGTAGGTAAGAGATAATGTTTTACTGACATGGAAGAACCTGAGTTTCATCCCCATCTCTACAAAACAGAAACAACAACAACAACAACAACAAAAAGCTGGAAATAATTGTCCCTGAAAATACAGATTGCCTTCAGAAGTCTCATAGCAAATGTGTCCTTAACAACAAAGAGTGCATTTTCCTTAATTGTTCTCTTCAGGGTCATCTGTCATTTTAAAGGTGTGATCAAACTTGATAAAATGTAATCAAACAATTTATGTTTAGATATAATTATATTAATAGCCATTCTACATATCACACTTCCTCCTGCTTTTAAATATATATATCGGTATGACTACAAACATTGCATCTCTGTTTGTTCTCCTTCTAGATTTATTCCTCACGACATTGTCTGCCTCTGATACCTTCCAGTTTGAGATATGGGAAAATTTGGTAAGAAATCATTTCTCTGAAGCATTTTTAAATTCTCACTTTCCATAAGGGCACACTATATTATAAAGTAAGATTACTGTGATCATTTGGTTGGTTTCAGTAATAAACAGAACAGCGTTAAGAACCTTTGGTTGCATTGCTGTACTCAAACTGCTGAATACCGAAGAAAGTGATTTGTTAAGCATCAGTTCCTCTGCAGGTTTTTAGGCATGGCTGCCAATTAAAGCAATAAGCTTGCTCTAATGGGGATGTTAACAGGACCCCTGCTGGCCTGTCAGCTGTTGAAAGAGGATACTGACATTTAATTTTTCAGTTTGGTGATTTGTGAACGTTTTTTTTTTTAAGTAATTTTTTTCTCCTCACCTTGAAACTTAGATAATTACGTAGAGAACTAAATAATTGGGAGAGATAAGAAAAGATAGAGTGGCATAATAAAAACCATTATATATCTATATGAATGTGTCAAAAAACAAAGTTTTTAAAAGAATAATTAAAAACAAATGACAATTAACTGCCAGATTGGCTGAGATTAAGGAGTCTTTCCCTGTAGTAATGAGGGTTCGGGCTGTGTTCCCGGCACCGGGCCCCTTGTTCTGTCCCGGCTCCCGGTGTGTACCCGAAATAATTACACGGAAACTGTATTCATTTAAATACTGCCTGGCCCATTAGCTCTAGCCCCTTATTGGCTAACTCTCACATATTATTTTAGCCCATCTCCATTAATGTGTATTGCCATTTGAGTTGTGGCTTACCGGCATGAGTCTAACCAGTGTCCATCTTGTGCTGGAGAAGCATGGCGTCTGTTACACTGCCTTCTCTCTCACAGCATTCCATTCTATCTACTCCGCCCACCTAAGGGCTGTCCTACCAAAAGGCCAAGGCAGTTTTCTTTATTTAACCAATGAGGGCAATATACAAACAGAAGACCCTCCTACACCATTTCCCCATTGATGTTCATAGTTAATGAAAGGTTTTCATGATTTGATTTTTAGCTTAATATAGGTCATATGAAAGATAAATTAGTGAAGAGCAAACTACCAGAAATAAGGAAAGCTCAATTTCAGGCTGCATAATGAAAAGTAGAATTCAAGGCCAGTGAAAATGGCCAGCTCGCTGACGTTTGTCGCATATTAGTCAAATATGAAAGTCTCTTTCCTCATGGTAAATGGGATAATAGCCTACTCATAGTAAAGTGTTTGAGAAAGAAACATAGTGGTGCAGAGTAGGCATCAAAGTTTAGTTTTAAAGTTTTTGATTTCCCACCTAATTACTCCTGATTAACTAGTTGTCTTTTATTCAGTCCAAATTAAAGCCATAGCCTAGACTTTATGAGAATTCTGATAGTAAACAATCAGTTCTAGCAAGTGTATAGTACAAACCCTGTGGGATGAGAGTCCTGGAAAGTCATTTCTTATCACAGGGCCAGTGATGTTGCTCATGACTCATGAAACTAAGATTCCTGTTTAAACTAAACAGGATTGGAGCATCTGACTGCCTCAAGATGACTCATGGCAGTTGGTTTTTAATAGGACAAGGAAGGTTGAGAAGGACACTGAAGCAGAAAGTAACCTTGGTCAGTATCCTAGGTTTTTAAAAATGTAACTGCATTTTGTGTCTGATGATATGAATCTTGTTAGTATATTTTTTGTAGTTGACACTAAGACTCTCACTGTTAGAGAACACTTGCTTGAAGATGGTCTTTCATTCCTACCTCAAGTAAATCTTGAGCTTACAGCACACAAGACCTGTTTGATTAATTTTGTAATGGAGATAGGCAGGCAAGCCTCAATACAAATAAGTAGAACTTTGTATATAAGATCATAAAGTACTTTTACATGCATAGGATCCTCTCATTCTAGCCTGATATGAAGGTAACCAAACATAGCAAAGCAAGGTTCATGAAGAATACATATTCTTGATTGAGATTTTTTTCTTTAGCATCTTTTTCTTTTGTAGAAAACAAATATTTTTATTAACATAAACTAAGTTGTTTCAATAAAGTGGCAGGGTCAATAAGTAACTATTAAAGTAAAAATTATTTAAACACTTGGATAAAAAGCTAATCATGGTGACACATCTCTTTAATTTCAACCCGTGGGAGGTTGAGGTACACACATCTCTGTGAGTTGAGGTCAGCCTGCTCTACATGGTACATCCCAGGCCAACCAAGGCTATATAATGAGACCCTGTCTCAAGCAAAAGTCAAAAATAAACAAAATAGCCAGGGGGCTAGAGAGATTCCCTCAGCTGTTCAGAGTACCGGCTACTCTTCCAAGGATGCTGAATTTGAGTTCAGATCTCAGCACCCATGTGGTAGCTCCAGTCCTCCACAGGCACTGCATGGGAATAATGTGCAGACATATGTTTTAATTAAACACTTGCTAAAGATGGAAAGACAGGTTTGATTTAGGGAGACTATTTACAATGGGGCTTTCACATAGGGCTGAGAGTATTGAGCTTAACTACAAATGCAAATAAAAAGTGAATTTTTTATAGCCAAGGAACAAAAGAATAATATTACTAAGAAGAAGGAATGGTCTTTGTCTGAACCTACGTAATAGGATCCTAGCTTAAGGCAGGCCAGAGCTATTAGTTAAATGAAGGAAGTGGGGATGCTAACTAACCTAATTTAGTTGCATTTTTGTAATTCTATAAAGATGGAGATGAAAGGCCAACTTTGGGCTAAGTAGAATTCTTAAAAGAGAAGTTACACAAAGAGACACTTTGTGTCAGTACTCACTGAGTATATCACTAATATAAATGAAGGGAAATATATGTTGAAAATTAACTCAATTAGATAACGGTATTCATAAAATAGCTTATCATTTTCAGTGAAAGACTAGTTAAGTACTTTTTAGTAATATATCAGTTGACCAAATAGAACCTCAGCATTTAAATCCACATTAACTAGTAGAACACTGAAGGTGCAACAAGTCTTTTCTAGGGCATTATGCATGCTTAGCTCTGTGATCTCACGCTGGGAAAGAGCAAGCATGTCACATACGTGTCTTCTGTGGCTCACTATGGCTACTCTGATAATAAAGGTGGATAGGAGATTGGGGTGCTTTTAGAGAAAGAACAAAAGGATTGAATTATTTTCTCTTCAGTTTTCCACTTGGCAGATGAATGCATTTATGATGGCCTAATTGAAAACATTTTGGCTTTAACAGGGTGGAAACTTCTCTATCAATAGTGTCGTTGAAAAACCTAAAAGCCTGGTGGTGGTTGGACAGTCAGCATTTGCAGACTTTGGTAAGACTGCTTTTGCTTTTAGTGCCCTCACATTCCCAGATTCAAAACACAGCCACAAAGATTAGAAATTATCAAAATAACGGGTTATCTCATGTCTGTCTTCCCTGCTTTCTCTTACGTGGTTACTAGTTAGAGTAGGAGTGAACAACAAATTGTAGAGTGATAAAGAAGAAACTAAGTTAAGGATTTATTACCCAATAGAGTTTTTTTTTTTAAAAAAAAGATAGTTGTAAAAATTTCTGTCACAGAATTTCTTAGTTTGTGTAAAATTGATTCTGTCTTCAGTTACATGAACAACTCCATTAGAAAAGTCATATAATTTTACAGGATCGTTAACTCTTACAAATTAAATGCAAAACTTAGACCTCTATTATACTTAAATTGATGTACTAAAACCAATGTAATAAAGCTGAAGTTTTGAAAATAAGACGCTTGCCTTAAACAAATATAGTGTACAAGTGGAAAGACAAAGGATAACTATCCCAGAAATAAATACAAGAACAATGAAAACAATTACCACATTGAAGAGGGAAAAGAGATGATAGCTTTTTTCTGAGTATGGAATTGATATCACAGGAAAAGTGAAAACTATCATATGTCTGGTCAGTGGGATTGTGGACTGTACTTGGAAGGACCTGTAAGGTTCATATAAAAGTCTATAGTGCCATGTAAGTGGTATGGTTAGTGACCAGTAAACACACCAGTTCGGCTTGCATGGAAAGTTTCTGTAAAAATTTAGAAACATACAGATTGACTAAGCACCTTGGTTTATCAAGATGATTATAGATAAGCAAAGACTGGTTTTATTCTGTAGAATTTGTGGAAAATAGAACAGGTTTGAAGAGTTCTTAGTTAAAACCACCTTTATATATTGACTTCCAGGAATAAAGTTTCTGGAAGCCTTTGATCTAGTGGAATGTGATTAAGGAAATGCTTCTCAGGCTTTGGGGAGACTGTGGGAATCTATGAGATGCCTCAAGTTTTCTGTCCAAGAGAGGCAACTTGGAAGCAGTTTTAGAACACTTCTTTCTAGAGACAGAAACCAGTCAGGGATGGAGTTACAGCCACATGAGTAAAAGAAGAGGCAGGTGCAGGAACCTACGAAGGAAGTGATAGTAAGTCAGCTAGTTGTTTTGACACTAGAATAGATGAAAAGTAAAATTGTTTTGCTTTCATGTATGTATGTACACTACATGTATGCCTGGTGCCTGTGGCAGTCAGAGGATGGTGCCCAATTGCCTGAAACTGGGGATACAAAGAGTTGTAGGCCACCATGTGGATGCTGGGAATGGAACCCAAGTCCTTTGCAAGAGCAACAATCACTATTAACCACTGAGGCAACTCTCCAGCCCACCTAAAAAGTAAAATAAATTGATTCTGAAAGACTTAAAGAATAATAAAGACATAAATAATGAAATAAAGCTAGATTACATACTTTACTGCTTTAATCCTGTCACATTAATAATGCGGACAGAAACAAAGCTGGGATATTTACTAAGCCTAAGCCGAGAAATAAAACCAAAGCAAGTTGGAGAGTCCTCCCAGAGCCCAAATATCAGGAGTTAAATGAACTCTCTAAGGAAGACATAAAACATAAACTGACAGAGGACAGATGGAAGGAGAGCTACAGGTGGTCGAGAGCCACTGGCAGATGGAAAATGTGATGCCAGAGGATGGCAAGAAGAGGGTTTATAGTTTAATGGTGTGTTAGTTTTATCAACGTTACCATTTGTAGAACTCAGGGCCCTTATTGAGCTGTAGAACCCACTTAGTAAGTAACAACTGCCAGTGGGGCACTAAGTAAAGTGCTGTGTCTTAGCCTCACATGTGGAACTGTTAAGTGCCTCTCTTAGTTGACATTGTAGGACCTGTGTCTTCTGGAAGGCACCTTGTTGCTTTAGTTTATGACTAGATCTCACTGTGTGGTCTCAAAGTTCTATAATCCTTTGCCTCTGCCCTCCAAGTGTTCTAATTGCAGGTATGTACTGCTGTGCGCAGCTCTGGAAGACATGTTTTATGTCTTATTCTATTTCACCTGTATCTTCCCCTTAAATGATAATGTTAGTTTTGTCTCTTCCTACATAGGCTCAGAATATCAAAGTATAGAATTTCAAATAAGTCGCTTTTTACTAAATTACATAAAAGAAAAATTGGTAAAAATAAGGGCATTTTTCCAACAAAAAATTATATAGGGCTAGATCTAGAGAAAATATTAATTTTGTATGTATGCAATACCAGATCTAATGTGAAAATCAATGAAAAGCTGTATAGCTGGGCTGAGAGTTTAACTCAGTTGGTAGAGTGGCTTCCTGATATGCACAAAGCCCTGGTTCAGTCACTAGCCGCACAAGAAACAGGCATATTGGTGCATACCCACAATCCTTGCACTTGAGAAGTAGAAGCAGGAGATACAAAATTAAAGGTCATCCACAGCTATATAGCTAGTGAATTTGAGACCAGCCTGGTCTTTATGAAATCTCTGGTGGTTTGAATAAGAATGACACCCAGAGGCTCATATATATATCCATGCTTAGTTACCAGGAAATGGCAGTGTTAGAAGGATTAGAAGGTTTAGGAATTATGGCCTTGTTGGAGGAAGTTTGTCACTAGGGGTGGGCTTTGAGGTTTCACAAGCCCATGCCAAGACCAGTATCTCTCTGCCTTTCTACCTGTAAGTCAGAAAGTAGCTCTCAGCCACAGCTCCAGTGCCATGCATGCCACCATGCTCCCTGCCATTATGATAATAAACTGATAAAGCTCAGAGAGGGATATTGTGGCTCAACCTGAAGATCCAAAAAGCAAAGCAACCAGCCACTGGCTCTTACCTTGAACTCTGTCTGAAATGGCGATCCTGCCTCTAGAAACTTCAGAATGAGACTGAGACTGAGAGCTGTTGTTGTCAGAAGTTTCTCTCCCGCCCGGTCCCATAGTCATTCAGTCCCAAAGAAACACATATAGACCTACATTAATTATAAACTGGCTGGCTTATTAGCTCAGGCTTTCTTATTAACTATCTCTTACATTGTATATTAACCCATAATTCTTATCTGTGTTGGCCACGTGCCTTGGTACCTTTTATCAGTGAGGCATTCTCATCTGCATCTGGGTGACAACTGCAGACTGAGCCTTTCCTCTTCCCAGAATTCTCCTGTTCTGCTTGCCCCACCTATACTTCCTGCCTGGTTACTGGCCAATCAGCATTTTATTAAACCAATACAAGTGAGAAATTTTTACAGGGTACAAGACCATTATTCCACAGTAATCTGGTTCCTCCCATTTTATAATCCTCTTTAAGACTAGGATTAAAGGCATGTACCGCCCAGTTTCTATGGCAGCTTGTGTGGCTACTGGGATTAAAGGTGTGTGTCACCACTGCTTGGTCTGAAAGGCTGGCCAGTGCAGCTGTTTTATTCCCTGATCTTCAGGCAAGCTTTTTTTTTTTTATTAAAATTCAATTGAAATGCCACTAGAAACTGGCCCTCTGAAACTGTAAACAAGTCCCCAGATAAATGCTTTCTGTTATAAGGGTTGCCGTGGTCATGGTGTCTCTTCACAGCAATAGACACTGACTAAGACAGGATCCTTTCTCAAAATACAAGAAAACATGTGGCTACATAGCTAAAGGAAAAGCAAAACCTTCTATAGGATACTGACATTTTCTAAACATGGAATCACTTCAAAACTCAATGTATATTATATATCCATACTGATATTTTCAAGTATCAGATCATCATAGTATCTGATACGCAGCTCCTTAACAAGAACTGGGCATGACTTTGAAGCATCCATGTGTTGTCTTAGTTGCCAGGCATCCTATCTAAAGAGACTAGTAAAACAGCCCATGAGGTTGTCAACATAGATGAAAATACCAACAATGTAAACATAATGCCATGTGATTGTTATCACCATTGTACCTATCATAGTGGATAATTAAGAAATATTAGGAAAATACTGGCATAAAATTATCTTATGAAATCTGAATAATGCTTGTCAAAATTTTCTTGTAATTTCAGGTTAACCATGGTAGACCAGAAATGATTATATCAAAACAACTCTTAGAGCACTCAGATCCACTGGGTTTACAGATAGTTATTTAGTAAAGGTCTGACAAATTTAAATTTTTTTGTTATTGCTTGATGAGGAATAAAAAGTCAGATAAGCCATATATAGAGATTTAAATTTTATATTTAATCTGTATGTTAATTAGCACCTGAATGTTCTTATCTTTTCTTACAAAAGAATTTTAAAAATTAAATACAATCATTAGACAAGCAATAACTATATCATAAATATAATCAATCATATAGGGGATGTTCTAGGTAAAGTTATGTGGCTCATTTAAGGATGCCTTTAATTACTAATTTTCAAGTTAATACCATATTTATTTGTTTAATTCTTATAGTTGAAATTTGGCTGTTCTCCTTCATTGTTTTCTGAAAATAATGAACTCCAGTGAGAATCATCAATAAAGCAGAAAAGTCTTGGAGACCTAAGAAATTAATTTTTAAATTTATTGCTATATCACTTTTACCACTAGTCATAACTTTTCAAGAAAATGTAGGTACTTTAATAAGTATAAGATGACAAATTTAATCAAGTGATGGGTCCAAGAAATCTGATTAGCCTTTAATTTCTTTGAATGAATTGTATGAGATAGGCATTGGTTCAATCAAATAATCAATTCGATATGTTCTTTAAAATCATATTCCCATTTTTCTTCCAATTAGCTTCCTTCTCATTTTGTAATGAAAAGTTTATACTATATACAAGATGTTAATTAATGTATTCAAAAATTAACTTTGAATGCCTGTCATGTGGATTAAATCTGTTTCACGTATTTAACATTTGGCCATGAACAAAACATATGCTCATGAAATTTAAAATCTATTGAAGAAGAGAACTAAACAAATAAAGTAAATATATTTAAAAGGTAGGAAAAGAGTTTGAGGAAGTAAAACAGGGTACTGAAATGAAAAGTTGATAAAGGCTACTTTAAGTAATTACTTGGAGGTTGTATTTGACCAAGACTTGGCTAAATGAGTTTGATGTTCAAAGAACAAAAAAGAAGACTGTCTCTTGGCAAGAACTTATTATGGTTTGTGGACATCCCTATATCCCTCCTTGCTCTCTTTCAAATCCATGCTCATTTTTAATTAATTAATCATGTGTGTATATATATATTCATAATTACATAAATATAACCTGCTTAGTCTGTATAGTGCTACTTGTATGTTTTCAGGTTGACCATTTAGTATTGTATAAACAGTCAGTGTGCTCTTCCCTGAGGAAGACTGTTTCTCCCACTCTCCATATTACTCACTTGCTTGTAGTTCTTTGGGCAGGGTTGAAGCCTCCTAGGCTTTCCCCATTCACATTAGCATGTCTGTTGTTCTTATTCGGCTCTTGACTTTGTATTAGTCAGGTTTCTCTATAGTAACAGAACTTATAGAGTGAACACACACACACATACACACACAAAGAGAGAGAGGAAGGAAGGAAGGAAGGAAGGAAGGAAGGAAGGAAGGAAGGAAGGAAGGAAGGAAGGGCCTCATCAGCTGCAGTCTAGCTAATTCAACAATGTTTGGCTATGAACAGAAAGTCCAAAAATCCAGTAGTTATTCAGGTCTACAAGGCTAGATGTCTCAGCTCATCTTCAGAATACACTGAAGAAGTAGGCTCTTGCCAACCAGAGTGAGGGCAAAACAGGCAAAGATTCCTTCTTCTCTGTCCTTTGTATACAGACTTCCAACAGAAGTTGTGACCCAGATTAGAGGTAGGTTTTTCCAGTTTAAATGATCTAGATTAAAGTTATGTCCCTCTTCAAGATCTGTATTAGAAGTTGACCTTCCTACTTTAAATTGTGCAAAAATCCCTCAGAGATGTGCCCTCCATTTTGGGGTTTTAGTTAGCTCCAGATGTATCCATCACAATTGTTTCGGGTGTAGCTTCCATGATGCTCCTTGGAGACACAACCTCACAGCAAACTCACTGTTCTTCTGGTGCTTATAAAATTTTGCCCCCTCTTGAAAAGATCCCTGAGCATTTTGGGACCAGAGATCCTTAGCATGATATTTGAAGACATTTAGGTACTAAATTTGAGTTTGATTCTTAAAAATCAAGTAATCAATGGAACCTTTTCATTTGCTTAACATAATTCATCAAAACTAGGACACACCCTTCTCCAGGGTCTAGCCAGAGGACTGTTCTTAGAAATCATATTGGTTGAGGCAGTCCAGAAAGACAAACATCACATGTTATTTCTTATATGAGCCTCCTAGCTCTAAATCTTCAGATGCAACTTCATAACTTAGAGTAACTGTAGAAATCAGGAAATTAAAAAGGGATCAATGAAGAGGGGAATAGCACATTACAAGTGATCTGAAGACGAGATTGGGAAAACCAATCTTCCTATTTTCCCTTTTCTAATTCTTGAATTCTGATCATTGAAGGAAACATGTTTCCTTCAGCACTTATTTTAATGGAAAATGATATTTATACAGCTTCTTAATATTTTTATATTTTTTTTGGTTTTTCAAGACAGGGTTTCTCTGTAACTTTTGGACCCTATTCTGGACCTCGCTCTGTAGACCAGGCCGACCTCGAACTCACAGATACCACCTGTCTATGCCTCCCAAATGCTGGGGTTAAAGGCATGCGCCACCACCACCCACCTTCCTTTTATATCTATGTACTGACAATTTTGTTTTCATGTGATTAAAGTCAAAATAACCAGTTTAGACATTTCTCCTTCTATCACTCCAAAGAAAGATAATAATACTACTATAAATTTTTAGTAAAACAAACATTGCATTTATATACATTCCATGTGGTAATTGAAGTGCTGAGGTATTCTTAGAGTAGTCTTGAAACAAATACTAAGTGTAATTCATCAGTATTTCCATTCCATGTCACTTTGCAGATGGCAGCCTCACACCAACGGTAGCAGACATGATTAGTCCCAGAGTTTCTACTTCGTAGCGAAAAGTTGCACACGACATCTATTATGATGAGTCAGTAGATGCCAACTGACATTCTGATAAATAATTTGGATGGTTTTATTGGGAATGGTAATTATGAACGTCAGTGTTAATTGTCAACTTAAACAAATCTAGAATCATCTGGGAGCTGAGTCTTTTAAGCATACTTGGGAAGGGTTGTCTTGATTTGCTAATTGCTGTGGGACAACATGTATTAATTGTAGGCAGGGAACCCTAAATGGATAAAAGTGGACAAAGCCAGCTGAGCACTGGCCTGTATGCCTTTGTTGCTCTGTTCTGAATGTGCTGTGGTGTGACAGCTTCCTCGGGGTCCTGCTGCTGTGACTGACTCTGATGGACTGCAGCCTGAGACTGTGAGCTGCAGCGGACCCTTTCTTTGTCGAGTTGCTTTTATGAGGTGTTTAGTCATAGCAGAAGGGAAGGACACCAAGAGAAGTTTATATAAGAATTATAAAACTGCTACTTTAGATTCTTGACTTTTTATATGCATACTCAGCATTTAAAGCTGAGTTAGATATGTTTAAGGAAAAATTGGAACACAGTGACCCTGAAGCCTATGTGTAGGTTTTTATATGATAAACTCTTGACTTACAAATGAGTTTTTATAAAGCCATACCTCAGACTTAATTACACAGTCTCAAACTACTGCACATTTCACTGTTTTTTTTGCGATGCCTATTAGTGTGAATGCAAAATTATCCCTTTGAATGTAAAATTTCTGTAGAATAATGATGTCTTTTACACTGTTGCATGTATTTCATAATTTAATGGGTATAACACCACTTAATTGAACATGTATCACTATAGTCCTGCTCTGATTAGTATAACAACCTATTTCGGTGCCCTGTGAACTTCACAATCTCTTCATTCTTTGATTTCTAAAGCACTGTAATAGTGACTACTGAAGACACCTTGTCTATTCTTAGACCTAATAGATTTATACATCTAATAAGATGGTAAAATATATTTCTCTCTGGCAAATTATACCCGAGAGAAATCCCCTGCTGTCAGTCAAAGCACTGTAGAAGCCTCTGAATGATATGGAGGGACTAAATGTTCCATGCTATTTTCAAACAAGTCTCACTGTTTGTGATTACCCTTTTTCTTCACTCTCCAACTCTGCAGTTTCCATTCTGTATAAATGCCTCATCCAATAATTAGGAAAATCAGTGTTGTTTCTTAGATGTTGGTGGGTACTCGAGTCCTCTGCTGAGCTTTCACCACTGAAGAGCTGAATGGAGGATTAGATAGCTAGGTAAGTTAAATTAGTGGTGGCAGGGAAGGTGGACAGGTAAAAATGCCCTTTGCCACTTTCCTTTTGTCCAGATCATTCAATTCCGTTAGCAGCTTTCACAAAGACCTTCCATATTCCTATTCCCTTCCGCAGTGGCATGCATGGAGATGAATAGACATTACATTATATATATTTAATCTACCATGGCCTGTCATCCCATTACCCCATAGTACTAATAGTCACAACTTAATTAAGAGGAATTTTTAAAGGTTTTTTTTTTTATATCAGTAACATGGAAAGGATCTAGAATTAGGATATATTTATTTACTTCTCTTTCATATTAATAATACTTTTATATCAAGAACTAATTTATAAGAAATTTTTTTATAAGCCAGGCATAGTGGTGAATGCTATAAGCCAACCAACATGGGAGAAAAACAAAGCAATCCCATCTCTAGGGATGTGAGGTGTGCTATATATGTAATTCGAGTGATTGTTCCAAACATCTCTAAGGTTGAAAATATTATTTATTCCACTGTACAGTTGAGATTCAGAGGTTAAGAAGCATGCTCAAGTGCTAGGATGAGAGTGGCAGAGATGGAAATGGATGCTTAGTTCTTTATCAGCTTTGTTTTCATAGATCATGTACTCTTCTTCCTTCTGAGTTCCTAAGATATGTGACTGACCATCCTCAGTGATGGCAACTAACAGTGAGCTTCTGCTGTATAAGAATTGAAGGATTTAAAACCATGTGTTTTTGATAATGTTTCCTTCTGCTCCTTAGACCTCATAGCCTTACTCCTAAAAAGGTATTTATGCTATATGATCATTCTCCTAAGTTATCCATTTCAAAAAGTTGACACACATGTAGTTTCTTGATATATGTATTTGTTTATTGATTCTGGGGGGAAACCAAGCAGATTCTCTTACAAAATTCACTAAGTGTTAATTTGTCTTAGGATGAGATTGCCATTTTGAAAGATTTTGTTATCAAGTATTATTTTCTCATCAGTGTAAATTCACTCCATGATTTTTTTATTGCTTTATAAATAATACCATTCAAAATTTCCACCTCCTTCCATTTCCCTCCTGCTCCCCCACTCTCCCTCCCCCCGTCCCCTCCAGTCCTAAGAAAGTCCAAAGCCCTCCCCACTCCATCTAGGCCTAGGAAGGTGTGCATCCAAACAGACTAGGATCCCAAAAGGCCAGTGCATGCAGTAGAATCACATCCCAGTGCCATTATCATTGGCTTCTCAGTCAGCCCCAATTGTCAGCCACATTCAGAGAGTCCGGTTTGATCACATGCTCATTCAGTCCCAGTCCAGCTAGATTTGGTGAGCTCCCATTAGCTGAGGCACACTGTCTCAGTGGGTGGACCAACCCCTCATGGTCCTGACTTCTTTGCTCATATTCTCCTTCCTTCTGCTCTTCAACTGGACCTTGGAAGTTCAGTCCAGTGCTCCGATGTGGGTCTCTATTTCTATCTCCATCCATCGCCAGACGAAGGTTCTATGATGATATTCAGTTATTCATCAGTGTGGCTATGGGACAAGGCCAGTTCAGGCACCCTTTCCTCTACTACCCAAGGACCTAGCTGGGGACATCCCTGTAGACACCCTCTAGAGCCAAGTCTCTTGCCAACCCTAAAATGGCTCCCTTAATTAAGATATCTTCTTCCCTGCTCCCATATCTGTCCTTCCTCCATCTCAACCATCCCACTCCCCCAAGCTCTCCCCAATCCTCCCCTTCTCCCTTCTCTCTCCCTCTCTCCCCTTCCCCATACCCCAACCCCACCCCTATGCTCCCAACTTTTGCCTGGCAATCTTATCTGCTTCCAATTTCCAGGAGGATCTATATATGTTTTTCTTTGGTTTCACCTTATTATTTAGCTTCTCTAGGATCGCGAACTATAGACTCAATGTCCTTTGTTTATGGCTAGAATCTACTGAGTGAGTACATACCATATTCATCTTTTTTTCACTCCATGATTTAAGTTTCCATTGCATATTATAGTCCCTAGAAAGAAATTCCTTAATTTCCCTTGAATTCAGGCATATTTTTAGCTATTTCTCTTTTCTGAATTTTTGTTCCTCATTTGGAACCAGGATTTAACTTTATCTGAACATACACTTTCCTAAATATTAAATAATAAATACAAAAAATTTCTCTTTGTTTTTTTCTTGTTTGTTTCTCATCAAGAATTTTTTTGGGGGTGGGGGGCTTCACAGTAACACTGGTTTTCTCCCTTTGATTTAAGAGTCTACATGTGAATCATCTACTGTTACCATGTGTCAGTCAAGTGTCCTTGCCACCGTACCCAGCTTTTACATTTGTACTGAGGATAGAACTCTCGTCCTCATGAATTCACAGCAAGCCCTGACCACCAAAGCCATCTTCTCAGACTGTGTTTTGTTCTGTTTGACATCTTCTGCCCCTAGGGTTGCTGATGACAATGAATAGTTTATTCAGTATCCCTCATTCATGCTGAGCTGCTTCTCTCTTAAGGTGCTCACAGACAGATACTGATTCACTTAATAGTGTCTCACAGGACCCTTCAGGTCTGCTCACCTGACTCCATCACACTTAATGTCAGTTGAGCTGTCTTCAGGTATACCAGTTGTTTGTCCTGCCTGCTCATCTCTACATTGACCCTCACACACTCTCTACTGAACTCCTTGTTTCATATATTATACTTTTTTAGCTCCAGAATATTTGTTTTACAATTTTTATATTGATACCATCTTGTTCATTTTTTTATAGCAGCCAGTTTATGATCATGTTTTCTTTGCTTTTGAACTTGTTTCAGATCATATTTTTAAATTTTTAATTCAATAAATTTGGTGGTAAGACTTCCACCAAGGTGTCCTCTGTAATTTAATTTTGCCTCATTGAGGAGACTATTTCTTTTGTTCTCTGTGTGCCCTGTGCTTTTGTTGCTGTCATTGTTTACAAAGTAAACATTTCAGTATTACCGTCTAGGAATGGTGGTAACTGATTCTCATTTTTTTCAGGATTTTTTTCTTTTTTGATTATTTGTAATAGTCTTTTTATTTAGTAATTTTCTTAAGTATTTTTACAGTGTTCTAGTCATGTGAAGTCACTGATCTCTTTATTATATATCTATCCAATGTTTTGATAGACATTTTTTGAATATCAAGTGTTCAAACGAATAAAACTGTAAAAACCAACTACCAACAAGCAAATTTTCTGCCTTTCAGGCTGTCACTATGCTAAACCACTCTTGAACATTTGTGCTGAGCCCAGGGAACAGCCGGAGGTAAAACCTGAGTATGAGAAAGCTGGCTACGTATGGGCCAATAATACTTAGAGTCCTCCATGGCTTCTCCTTTAGGTCCAGCTTGTATTCCTGCCCTGACTTTCCTCATTGAGGGACTATCACCTGTAAACTGAAATAAGCCCTTTTCTTCCCAAGTTGTTTTTGGTTAGTGTTTTATCAGGAAGAAAATCAAACTAGAACAACTATTATGTTTGTTTGTTTGTCTTTTATATGTTAATTTTCCTGACACTTTGCCGAACTGTTTAACAACTCTAAGAGTTTTCCCCTATAGCTTTCAGGGTCTCTTGCTTATAAGAGTCATCTCGTCTGCAGATGAGGAGCTTTGACTCCTTCTGAAGTTATGTGCCCTTCCCTTCCCACACTTAGGTCCTAGCTAATATTCAGAACTGTGTTTGTTAAGAGTGGAGAAAGCAGAAAGTCTTATTTTGTTCCTGACTTTGTCAGAAATGATTTGAATTTTTCCAACTTGAACATAATGTTAAATATGGGTTTGTTGTATACATCCTTTATTATACTGACGTATGTTCTTTCCAGTCATAGTTTCTTCAGGACTCCTTATCAAGAAGAGGTGTTGGACTTTGTCAAAGTCTTTTCTGAGTGTATCAAGATGACCATGGTATTTCTGTCCTTAGGTCCAATTTATAGCATTTGTTGATTTATATGTTGAATTATTCATACATCTCTATAATAGAGCCAACTTTATTAGAACAGTAAATACTGATCTTCTGGGTGTATTCTTGAATTTGATTTACACATATCTTATTGAATTATTTGCATCTGTATTCATTGGAGAAATTGCTTTGTAATTTTCTCTTTCTGTTTCATCTGTTTTTGGCTTTAGTATTGGTAATGTTAGCTTCATAAAGAACTTGGACATACTCCTCCTTTTCCTGTTTTATGAAAAAGTTTTGTTATACCCAGAGTCTGGACCCTAAGAGACCACCAAGAGACCAGATCTGATGCAACAGCAAAGAATCTTTTACTTGCAAGTTCAAACCCGGGTCTCTCATCCATCCGAAGCAGTAGTGGAGTAGGAGAGACCCCAAGTAGCAGTGGGGCAGGGTATATATTGGGGATAAAGCAAGATGGGATCCTGGGGGCTGCAGACTGCATAGGAACAGACTCAGGATTGGTGTACCTCTGAACTGGGTACTTCTGTCTTTGGTTAATTGGTTCGTTTGCAACTGTAGGGAGATTGAATGGTTGCTGTGGTTACTACATTCTGCCTCTATCAGGAAAGTGCCCTCACAGCCCTATCATATAGGGAACATCTCTGGGTTTCTTTTTAGCAACGAGTACAAGGATAGGGGCACTGTACAAGGTCGGGGCACAGAACATCCTGCCATATTCTGTTGAGTCAGAGGCCTACATCCTGCTAGGTAATTCCTGCTGCCTGTCATGGCAGCGAAATGGCCAAAGAAGGGATCTGGCAAGGGCTTGGGCTCTTCAATCATTAGTAGATACCATATTCATATTTTTGGGTCTGGGTTATCTCACTCAGGATAGTGTTTTCTATTTCCATCCATTTGCATGCAAAATTGAAGTTGTCATTGTTTTTACTGCTGAGTAGTACTCTATTGTGTAGATGTGCCACACTTTCTTTATCCATTCTTCCATTGAGGGGCATCTAGGTTGTTTCCAGGTTCTAGCTATTATAAATAATGCTGCTATAAACATAGTTGAACAAATGCTTTTGTAGTATGATTGGGCATCTCTTGGGCATATTCCCAAGAGTGGTATTGCTGGATCCTGAGGTAGGTTGATTCCCAATTTTCTGAGAAACTGCCACACTGATTTCCAAAGTGGTTGCGCAAGTTTGCATTCCCACCAGCAATGGATGAGTGTTCCCCTTACTCCACATCCTCTCAAGCATAGGCTATCATTGGTGTTTTTGATTTTAGCCATTCTGACAGGTGTAAGATGGTATCTCATATGGTATGTACTCAATCATTAGTGGATTCTAGCCATAAACAAAGGACATTGAGTCTATAGTTTGTGATCCTAGAGAAGCTAAATAATAAGGTGAACCCAAAGAAAAACACATATAGATTCTCCTGGAAATTGGAAGAAGACAAGATTGCCAGGCAAAAGTTGGGAGCATGGTGGTGGGAGTGGGGTGGGGGAAGGGGAGAGAGGGAGAAAGAAGGGAGAAGAGGAGGATTGGGGAGAGCTTGGGGGAGTGGGAAGGTTGAGATGGAGGAAGGACGGATATGGGAGTAGGGAAGAAGATATCTTAATTGAGGGAGCCATTTTAGGGTTGGCAAGAGGCTTGGCTTTGGAGGGGTTCCCAGAAGTCCACAGGGATGACCCCAGCTAGGACTCTGGGCAGTGGAGGAGAGGGTGCCTGAACTGGCCTTGTCCCATAGCCACACTGATGACTATCTTGAATATCATCATAGAATCTTCGTCCAGCGATGGATGGAGATAGAGACAGAGACCCACATCGGAGCACTGGACTGAGCTCCCAAGGTCCAGTTGAAGAGCAGAAGGAGGGAGAATATGAGCAAAGAAGTCAGGACCATGAGGGGTTGGTCCACCCACTGAGACAGTGTGCCTCAGCTAATGGGAGCTCACCAAATCTAGCTGGACAGGGACTGCAGGAGCATGGAATCAAACTGGACCCTCTGAATGTTGCTGACAATTGGGGCTAACTGAGAAGCCAATGATAATGGCACTGGGATTTGATTCTACTGCTTGTACTGGCTTTTTGGAATCCTATTCCATTTAGATGCATACCCTCCTAAGCCTGGATGGAGGGGGGAGGGCCTTGGACTTCCCACAGGGAAGGGGACCCTGCCCTTTCTTGGGACTGGGGGGGGAGGGTGAGTGTGGGAGTGGGAGGTAAGTGGGAGGAGGGGAGGAAGTGGAAATTTTGATTGGTATTATTTATAAAGTAATAAAAAAAGAAAAAAAGAATCATTAGTATTCTTTGAGGGTATAGTGAAATTCACCAGTGACTCCATCTGGACCTGGACTGTTTTTAGGTCAGAGATTTTTAATTACTGTTTCAATTTCACTGAATTATCTCATCTTGGTTTAATTTAGGTAGGCAATATATATCAATTTGTCAATTTTTTTTTTTAGATTTTTCCAATTTGATGAACTATGTCTTTTTAAAGTAAGACCTAATGATTTTCCATATTTCATTGGTATATGCCTCATTGGTTCCCTTTTCAGCCATTACTTTTATTAATTTGTCTTTTCTTTCTTTTTGTTACTTCACTAAAGTTTTCTCAAAGAACCATTTATTTTGTTGATTTTCTATGGGGTTTTGTTGTTGTTTGTTTTTCATTTCATGAACGTTTGTCCTGGTTTTAATGATTTCTTTCCATGAACTGATTGAGGGTTTGGCTTGTTCTTTTTCTGAGGCCTTAACATGTACTATTAACTATTGTTAAGATTGATTTTATTTCTAATTGAGGTACTTAGCACTATAAATTTCTCTGTTAGAAATGTTGTCCCAACACTCCGGAGGCAGAGAAGGCGGATCTCTGTGAATTGAAGACCAACCTGGTCTATGGAGCGAGTTCCAGGACAGGCTCCAGAGTACAGGGAAACCTTGTCTCGAAAAGCAAAACAAACAAAATAACAGCCAAAAAAAAAAAAATGTTGTCATTGTATCCCTTGGGTTTAGTGTGTTGTACTTTCATTTGTTTCTAAGAATGTGCTTCCCTCTTTATTTTTCTCAATGATCCATTCAATTACACATTGCTATCTTCAGAAATCTGTGTACATTCTCAGGTTTCTCTTGCTGTTGATTTATAGTCTTATCCCATTGTGACTGGATTGAATGCAACCAATTGTTTTAATGTTCTTATATGCAAAATTTTGTGTCCTAATGTTTTAGAGACAGTTCTATAATATGTACTCCACAGTGTTTGGATGGAGTACTTTATAAATGTCTGTTAAATCCATTTGTTCTGATACCATTTAATTTAGGTGTTTTTCTATTTAGTTTCTGTCAGAATGACCCACCAGTAAGAGTGTAGTATTCTGATTTTAAATATAAAAAGAACCCCTTTGCGGAAATTAGACAAAAAAAATATCATGTAATAATTGAAGCAGTAGTTTTCCATTTATGTCATTTACACAATAAATAAAAATAAAGTTATACTGAGTTATTCATTGTTAGAGTATATGGGCAGCTCAGTGCTAGGACATCAGGTGAGAACAGAGTATATTAAGATATTTTCCATATAGTGTAACAGGATACTGTGCATTTTATAAACTAGACCTGGTGTATCAAATTTTCAAGGTAGCCAAACTGTGTAGAATATACTGCAAAGCACATGCTATACATATTTATATAAGGATACTCAGGAAACTACCACCGTTCTGCCCCTGTAGAAGAGAACAGAGAAGAGCAAAGGGAACATGCTTTCTAATACTTACTAACCCTTGAATGGTTTTAAAAAATACCAGAAGTGATCTTAAAAAACATACTTTTTCTTACGGTCTGGCTCCATTGGCTAGATCTTTGTCCCATGCAACCTAACTTTTTTTTTCCTTTTCAAATTAATTTTTGAGGTGCCATAAACTTGTTTTAATCTTATACTTCTCTTCATATATCTCTATACAATGAAGGCTATCTCTGTATTGATAGTCCTTTGATTTACAGCCAACTATAAATACTACATTGCTTCCAAGTGAAATAATGAGTAAATCATAGTAAATTAATTAGTGGTTAAAGAAGCTCAAAAGGTACCCCAAATTTAGAGGTTAAATTACTACTCCGATCACAGAAAGATTTAGCTCTAGACTCTCAAGCTCCCTAAACTTCAGACAGGGGGATCTTCATGTGTGAGGGAGCATCAGAAGAGGTGATTTCAGGGTTTTTGGTGTATCTGTCTCAGAAGGTATATGCAGAATAGTAGCTCTCTTGCCAAAAATCCAGGCAGATATAAAGAAACTGTGCCAGACAACCTGGTGTTATCTATAAAGTTCACACTCAAGAACTATGCAATCAAATTACATTATTTTCAAAATGTCTGTAAGTGTTTTAATTAGTTAACAGTTGCGTTTTGGACCAGTATGCATGGGAATTGGACACAGCAGCAAGTGTATTCCCTTCATGTGTATCTTTATTGATGAAAATACATAGGTTTTGTTGAGAAGCCAATGAACAGAAAACTCTGTAACTCATGAGTTAAAGTTCATGCTGGTTAAAAGCCACTTAAAACTACATATATGTCCCCCATATTTAAAATTGGCTATATAATAATGTTACTGTGTGGATACATGTGTGTCTTAATCTCAATATAGTTAACTATATAATAGAATCAAAAATTGCCTTTTAAATATTGATTTTTTTTTTGGAGTTGGCAATGTAGCTCAGGGGTAGAATCACTTACTTGATATGTGTAGACACTCGAGTTTAATTCCCGAAGCATCATCATCAATAACAATAATAATAATTCAGAATAAGTTTTAAAATGACTTTAAATCAGGATTGATGTTAATAATTATATATAATAACATCTAACCACAAAGAAGTTTGCAATTTAAAACAAGACTCAGAGAAATAAAATAAAGCAAGATACAGTGTTAAGGATGGAGTATTATTTTTCAATGATTCACCTTCATTATAAAGCTATGTGTCAAGTTGTTGGTTTTGTCTGGATAGATGGACACATTTAACAAAAGGAACTTTAGTGATTACACATGAAGATGTTAATAGACTCCCGAATCTCCTTTGGCAGATGGAGACGGACATGTGGACCACGTGCTGCCAGGCTGTGAAGACGAAGACTGCCAGAAAAGTGCCATCTACTTGATGAGACCTGGGACAGGGCAGGTGCGTCAGCTGTGGGGATGCTGTGAGTGATGTTCTGTGCTTGAAAAGTCTTAAACCTTAGAAATATATCTAAAGAAGCAGAGCAGAATAAAATACAAAATTATAGAATTCTTCATTTTACCTAAGTAAAATACATTTAAATCTTTTCCTTCTTTCCATGAAGTAGGAAATGCTGCTGTGTTGATTTTTAGTGAAGAAATCCCATTCTGGATCCTGTAGTTAAATTAAATGTAGCATTTTAGATGTCAGTAATATAGAAAGCACATTATAATAAAAACTTATGAGGAAGATGATTCCATTCCATTTCTCATGCTGACTTGTTGCCCGTTGCTTAATAGTTTAGAATTATGAGAGTCACAGTGGAGGATTTATATGGAAATAGTAGGTCATGACACTTTTGGAGTTAACCAGCTTTATTTTCTTGGGGGCATTAATAAATAATAGGATACTATGCTGACTTTTATAGCCCTTTTGTGTAGGAAACACCGCATTTTATATTCAGAAACTTGATTTAAAAAACTTTATACATTCAGATTTTAAAAATCATTGAATTATTTTATATCTTTGACTATATTTGGATAGTCATGAATCATTTAGAACACTAGCTCAAGAGACTTCCCATCATTGGTGCATAGGAATAAAAGTATACAATAATACTTGAAAATTATATCGTTAACCAGGTATGGTGGTACACACCCTTAATCCCAGTACTTAGGTAGCAGAGGCAGGGAGATCTGAGTTTGAGGCCAGCCTGTTCTACAGAGTGAGTTCCAGAATAGCCAGAGCTACCCAAAGAAACCCTGCTTTAAAAAAAAGCGGGGGCGGGGGGAAATAAAGAAAGAAAAAAGAAAATGATATAGTTACCTATATCTACAAAGACAAATATCATGTTCTTTGATGAGTGTTATAGATAATGAATTGAGTGGGAAAAAAATTAAGTTATCTTAACAGAAACTCTTTATCTACTGTATATTTAACCCTCATTCATAAATTCTTGACTGCTTCAAAAATTTGGGGTTTTTGGGGTTTAGTTTATTGTTGCATTTTGTTGTTGTTTGTTTGTGGTTTGGGGTTTCTTTTTGTTGTTATTTTTTTGTTTTTTGAGACAGAGTCTCTGGCTCTGGCTGTCCTGAAACTCACTATGTAGAACAGGCAGACCTTGAACTCATGGAGAGCCACTTATCTCTGCCCCACATTGGACCTGGTTCCAGAAATTTGTATCAATTTAAAGTTTTGTGAAATTTCCAGCTTTCTTGCAAAATGTAACAATTTTGTTTTTTGCAAAATCAGGTGAAATTATTTAAATGTTTATTTTTCGAATTTCACAAAATATAAAATAGTACTTTTTCCTTAAATAAATTTATTCAATGTCTTTATTAAGGGTCCTCCTCCCTCTCCCCATGGCAAATCACACTTTCTTAGGAAAACTTATAAAACATTGGAGATACCCTTTTTTTTTTTGCTAGGCCTTTTTAAAAGAAGCCATTTTTAATATACTTTGATTTGCAGCAATAAAAATTAATCAAGTGCTTGTGAAGAGGAAAAAATGCATGTGTGTGCATGTGTATGCATGTTGGCCACTGCCATTTGAAGTATGCTGTACCTGCTTCCACTTAGGACATAACCAGGTTCAGTGCTAGCATAGGGACTTATGGGAACATGAGCACATCTGTAATGCTAGTGCCATGATTTCTAGTCTTCAAATTTTAGTGTTATAAGTGTTAATTAATTTATCGAAGGGTGAAAAGAGCTGTGCAATCAGAAGAGGGGGGAGAAGACAATTTAAAGGCAACCTGTTCTTTTCTGTTCTTTTATTGTAACCATGTAGAAATACGAAGAGTTACTAAAACCTTTGCTCCCAGCTATGTTAGTGTCACAGCCCATCCTGCTTGTCTGTGCTTTGCCTGTCAGGTGAGGTCGAAGCTTGTTCACTCCCGAGGTTGAATACATGTTGTGAGGGACCTGTGGCTCTGTGTGCTATTCAACCAAAGATGCTCATGACAAAGCCTGTGGAAGACCAGTTTCTCAGTGTCCTACACATACATCAAATTAAATTGTAGTAGCCTATCATTGCGAGAAGATGAAGGAGTAAAATGAGGCTGTCTTCAACATTTTTAATAGATCATTCCTTTGATGACTTTTTCTGAAGTGATTATGATTATTCTTTTTTTTCTCTTTATCCTTAGTGGGTTCCTGTGCTTCAGGATTTTAGCAACAAGGGTACACTCTGGGGCTTTGTGCCATTTTCGCATGAAGAAAAAGCAACTTCAATACCAATTCCAATCACCCTTCACATTGGAGACTACAATATGGATGGCTATCCAGATGCTCTTGTCATATTAAAGAATACATCTGGAAGGTATGGAGAGTAAATTCATGGTAAACACTTGTAAAATGTCTTTACCACAGAAGCTTGTGACTGACAGACTTAATCTGGTACTTAATCTCCAAGGAGGAATTGATGGGCTCAGCTTATGCTTCCTTGTGTGATCCGTGAACTCATCACATGACTTAGAAAACATTCTTTCTACAGATTCATTTTCTATTGAGAAAAAAATAAACATTCACTGTAAAATGAAAAGTTATTTTTCATTCAGCTTTATTTTTTCTTAAGACGAATGACAGTACATTTTGAGACTGAAGATTGGCGATGAAGAACTGATTCTAGACTTGAGTTTCAGACTAGCACTTTCTGTGTGATCTTGGACAGATGACCTAAACTCATGAAGTATGAAATGAGAGTAATAATTATACCTCTGGCATAATTATTACGTAGCAATGCTATTTAAGTAAATATTACCTTATGACTACTTGATCTCTAAAAGCACCAGAATTCCCAACATTATTATTGATATGATTTATGTATATATGAGGTATGTGACTATGTTCATTATATAACCTGTGATTTGGACATTGTGGCAACTCTTTTCTGTTAAAAGATACTAAAAGATAAGCTGAAACTCATACTTAGCCCAGTGTTGCCAGACTCCACAATTGCGACTACCACTAAGTTCCTCTTGCTTCGTTACCTTACAACTAGTTGTATTCTTGGAGAGTAATCTTTCCTGTGCTGCTTACCCACAGTTCATCTAAACATTATTTCATTGTTTACTTGAAAACACCCTGAGTACCTCTCAAATACTTTTAGAAAACTGTAAGTAATCATTATACTCTGTCAGTGTTTGTGTGGGCTCGATATGTGTGGCCAAATGAGCCATGAGTATAACTCTTACTTAACAATACAGTGACTGACATTGTGCTACCTGAAAGGTGTTTCCACGAGATCACAGATTCCAGGACAGCCTGGACTGTGTAACAAGATCTGTCCTTTTTGGAGAGAAGAACAAAAGCATAAAGTCTCATGAAAACAAAGGAACATAAAATTGCTTTGTTATGGACACAGCTGTAGTCACAAAATGATACATCTTAAATTCATTCAAACCTGATTTCTCATCCTTAGAAGATCATCCAAATAATTTATATTTTCCTTTAAAAGTTTTTAAAAATTTAAAAGTTTTGTCAATTTTTCTCTTTTAAACTTTCAAATATTTAACCTGCGTTCTTTAACTTTTAGCTTATAGTGATGGTATACACAGCTGATCAACTGACACAAAATGAATTTACAGCAAGAAATCCTAATTTCCAAAGCAAGCATAGGAGTTGGTTTTGTTTTGTTTTGCTTTTATGTCTACTTCAGGCGTGGTACACATCTTATCCCAAAAAAGGCTGAGGCAGGTGGAACTTGAGTTTAAAGTTAATGAGACTATATAAGTTAATCCTATCTCTAAAAACAAATTTTAAGAAGTCTTGATAGTTTTATGAATGAACTATTAGGAGCCTAGAGTTTAGTTTCTTATCTGATCTTTTAGCATAGATGAGACTGGACAGGTAAATTTCATCGTATCTCAGTGTCAGTTGAATCACCAGCTGGGAAACATCCTAATTTTGCATTAAAAAGTCTTGGAAATACAGAATAAGAAAAGAAACATAGCATGTATTTGAATCATACCCCACATGGATTTACTTTTGCTTAAGAGTTATTTATAACTTTCCCTGACCTCAGGACTGGCAGTACCATGCGTATCGGTGCTGAGTGGTGTGTCTAAGTCCCCAAGGATTGCCAGCTCATGTGGAGATTTCCTTTTGCCTGTAAATTTTGGAAATCAGATAGGGAGCAACCAGAGTAGATGATTTGTCATGAAAAACTATTTTGAGACCATGGTTCAGTTTCTTTTGTGCTTTTTATTGTTGTTAAGAAAAGGATTGCATAAATAAGCATGGTGATGCTGACCTGTAATCCCTCACTCAGAAGGTGGAGCCAGGAGGATCAGGAGCTCATGGCCACCCTTGTCTACTCAGTGAGTCTGAGGCTGACCTGTATATGTGAGATTTTGTCTCAAAAACAACAAAATCCCTTTGTTGTGACTATTCGTTATAACTGCTAATAGGATTTGGGAAGAGTTTCATTGTCTAATTAATTGCAAGCCAATTGAACAAAGCTTCCTGGGCCTTCTTCGGCTTTTATAGGAAAAGAAAACCTAGAAGTAACAAATATAGCAAAGTCTAAGACTCAACCATGAGAAAATATTGTTCAATTCCAGTAAATAAGTAGCCAAATAGAATGTATTGCCTGAGAGCCAGACACATGAGTAAAAGCTCCTGCACCCAAGGCTGGTGACCATTGTGAGTCCTAGGAACTGGAAAATGGCAAGGTAACAACTAGAAACTGAGACTTTGTCAAAGATGTGATTCCTGGTAACTTTTGGTGTCAGTGTTGGCTAGTTAAACCATCCAATTGTAATCTACATTTTCAACTGCAACCTCTGCTTTATGAATTAATTTAGCTTGATGTTGATAACCCTATCTCAGCAAGAAAGGATACCTTAGACTCCAGATGCTCTGTTTTGAAGGGCAAAGAGGTTTGCACTACAGGTTCCTGCCTTTCTAACACTTGCTTTTTATTTTTACTATGAAAAATAACAGATTTTCTTCATTTAAAATAACACATTTCTAAATTTAAATTTAGTAACTCAGCTCATAGTTTCTGTTTTAAGTAAAATTTTCCTTTATTTTTTCTATGGATATGGGAAACATACATGCTTCCTAACCTGCAACAAACATTACACAATAAGCATCTCAATACTTCCTGGGAATGTTTGCTAGTGTTTTGGCAAAATTAATTATAGTTAGCTATGTCACATACCATGTTAGTGTTTCTAACTATTCAAATGTTATTAAAAAAAGAATAGCCTGTTTTTAACACTATAGCCTACATTATTGGTTCTTTGTTGCAGTGGTCATATTTTTAAAGCATACAACAAAAATTTATTTTTAAGGAACTATTGAAATCACAACCCAAGTGAGGAATTTTAACATTCTCTTAGTTCTTTGCCCATGAGTCACTCCTGATGATGGCATTTCACTTACTAACTGATTTTCCCACTTTGTTGATACAGTTATTTACACATAATTTCAAGATTTGATAGTTTCTTTGGTTAGTATTATAAACTGTGTCTTTTATCCTTCCTTAAATTTATGTTATTTTGCTGGGGAAGAAGGGCTGAGCAGCTGAGAGCACTTACTGTTTCTACAGAAGACTTGATTTGTTTCTGGAGACCCACATGGTGGCCCATAACTACCTATAACTCTGATTCCAAGAATCCAGTGCTCTCTTCTGGCCTTCATGGGCACTAGGCATGTGATGTATATTCATATGTTGCTGAAAACACTCATACATAAAGTAGTATGTGTAAATCTTTAAAAAAGTTTGTCATTTTTCTAAGTGGATTCTCAAGTAACTCCCTAGAAAAGTTTTCATTCTCTAAGATCTTCCCAGTCTTAAAAGTCGTTTTATTTACCTTAAAGTTCATTCACCATTGACTCTTAACTCAAAGCCTCATGTAATCTATGGTGCAGATCACCTATGCTCTTCTGTCTAAGATCCTAGATTGGTGCTTCATCCAAGTGTTGTCAAAGTTACTCAGTTGGGTCTAATTATATCTCATGCAAATGTCCTTTTTTTAATGTCCTCTCTTCATTTTCCTTTAAGCTTGCACTAGAAAGGCCTTGATCTATTCTACTTTTTTCTGCCCCTACCCTTTAATATTGTTTGCCCTTTTTCTTTTACACTGTGTTCTAGAAAAGTCTTTTGCTCAACTGTGAACAAAATAATAAAATAAAAGTGAATAAGACAAAACTAGGATTTATTTTCTTTGTTTATCATGAACAGGACCTTCTGATGTGTCAATATCTTACCCTTCCCCACTTTCTGGCCCTCTCCCTTCTCCCAGCTTTCCCCCCTCCCCTCTCTTTCTTGATCTGTGCTGAGGATCAAACCTACAAAATCACTTTACTACTAAATGTCATTCACAGTTCATAGCATCAGTTCTTAACCAAGCACCCTTGCATTTGCTGCATTATATCAAGCTTGAACTTCATAGAATAGAGACTGCAGTTGACGTGGTTCTATCTGCCTCAGTGCACTTGTGATGGTTAGTTTTAAGTATCAACTCCCACAACCCACAATCATCTGAAAGGAGGCTCTCAGTTGAGGAATTATCTGGGTCAAGTTGATCTGTGGGCACATCTTGTAAGGGATTGGTAGGAAGACCCGGCCCACTGTACTGTGCCATTCCCTAGTAGAGAATCCCTGCCTGTGTAAGAGTGAGAACGGCTAAGCAGACAGCATGGATATATGTTTCTCTGCTCTTGACTGTGATGTGATGTTACTAGTGGCTTGAGTTTCTGCCTTAACTTCTACTTAATGATGGACTGTCACCTGGAATTGTAAGCCAAATAAACCATTTGCTTACTTAAGTTAGGAATTTTATCACAACAACAGAAATGAAAGTAGAACTGGGTCAAACCTTTTAATTTTTAATAGATTTTTATACAATATATTCTGATTACAGTTGCCCCTCCTCCAACTTCTCCCATATTCTCCCCAATTCCCCACCCACCCAAATCCACGTTCTTTTTTTTGTCACTCATTAGAATACAAATAGGTTTCTAAAATAACAATGGTAATAAAATAAGATAAAATTTTTTTAAAAAAAGACAAAACAAACAGCAAAAAAAAGCCAAAGAAAGAAAGCACAAAAATACATACAGAAGTTGAGACACACACATTCACATACATACACCAAAAACAAAAAAACGGGGGGAAGCCATAAATATAAGCAAAAGATTTATAAAGTAATATAAAAGGTAAGGTGAGGTAGGAAACAGGGAAGGGGGAGGAAAGGAGGTGAGGGGAAGGAAGGGAAAAGAGAAGAGAGGCGAGACAAGGAAGAGGGAAGGGAAAGGAAACTGTCCAGATTTTAAAAAAAAAACTCAAAAAATAACATTGAGTTCATTTTGTGTTGACCATCTACTGATGGATTTGGCCTGAGCTTAAGTCTGGTTTGTATACACAGTGAGACTCTATTGGAAAAAACAACTGTTCTTTTGTAAGCACTTATCAATTAGAGATAGCATCTATGCTAGGGATGGAGATGTGTGTCCACTTCCTCTCTCAGGACTAGAACCCCGTGTGTCTTAGACTTGTGCAGGCCCTGTGCGTGCTGCCACAGTCTCTGTGAGCTCATATGTGCATCAGTGCTGTTGTGGCTAGAAGCCCTTGTTTCCTTGGTGTCCTCCATCCAACTGACTCCTACAGTCTTTCGGGCCCAAACCTTTGAACAACTTGGGAATGTATACTTGGGAAACATTCACTAAAGGAAAACTATATAAAATTTAAAGATAACAGAATGAGCATCGATATTGAAAGCCAGTCACATTATTTGTGAAAAATGTTAACAGCACTCAGCTGTAGTAGCCTCAAGAAGAACAAGTACAACAGGAGTAATATTTTGTACCTCTCAAGGTTGTAAGGATCAAACTAAACAAGGTATCCTTGTTCTGTACCCCAGCACACAGGACATAAGCAGTCTAGCGAGTGATGTGCTGCTCAACACATGGTCTCCAAACCCGTGGGAAAGTGCCCATCTGAGCACAAATGTACTAGACATCTGGGAACATCTAGTCAGTAACTACTGCTCTGCACTTCCTCAGGGTGCAGACTAGACTCCTGCTCTGCTGGGACTCTGAAGAGCCACTCAAATAAAGAGCCCCTGCAGAGTAGCTGAAGCCTCTGTTAAGACTGAATCACCATCAGAATGCTCCCTCTAACTACCCTGATCCCTTGTCTTCCTCAAAGACAGTGGTCCATCTCTGTCCTCCTTCCTTGAAAGCCAAGCATGAGCAATCATTAGGTTAGTACTGTCCTACCTGAGCACCATTCTAAATGCATGGACTCAAACTCAAGTGGCATGATTGGTTGCTTTCCTTTTTAATTAGCACTGTGGGGCCAATGATCTAGAAAGGTTTGAGACAAACTGATACATAAATGGAATCTGAAAGGAATCAGGAATAACTTGGGTATGGTGGCATATTTGTTTAATCTTTGGGGGGTGAGAGACACAATTTTTTAATCTTATTAGCATTTGGGAGAGTCAGGAGATCAAGGTCATGCTCAGCCAGCCACATAGCATGTTTGAGATCCTGTCTCAAAAGAAAGAAAAGATATAACTTACCTTTGAGAACAAAACTATGGCTGTATTACAGAGGAAGAGCAGCACTGACCAGGGCCCAGACAGATTGTCTAGCAGCATGTACATAAAATTGCAAGAAATAGTATGTATGACACATCTGAAATTCAGCAAAAACAGTTGTCATTGTTTTTCTGTTCTTTTGCAGTAGCGAGACCTTTAGGTTACTTTTAACTTTGGTTCTAAGTAAACTCCTATCACATATAGTTTTGATAATTTTCAATGATTTCACTTCTTCAGAATAAGTACTTCATTGAAAATTTTTTGAAATGTACATATGATTCAAGAAAATTTTGGGTGTCCATCTCCAGGTTTAAGAATGCTTCAGGGAAATCACCTTTCCCATCAATTGAGAAATATTTACTTCACTTGAGGATATTTTGTTTATTGATGAGATGTTAAAATCACTATGTAGTTTTAGAAACAAAATTATCCTTCCATGAATTATATCAAGCACACGGTGTTTTTCAAAGATGTGTATCAAAAATAGCACACTTGTTCCTCTCTTGAGTCTCCAGGGAGCACAGAGTTATCGTGAGGTTGGCTTTGGGGAAGGCAAACATAGTTGACTTAGGAATTAGTCTGACAGGTAGTTGAAGAATGCACTGAAATGCTTACTAGGATGTTGGCTAATTTTATGACACTATTATTATGGGAGCATTTCTGTGTTTAAAGAATGGCTACACTCTACGGTGCAACTCCAAGTCACATCAGAGAGGTTGAGTTTTATCCATTTGTATTAAACATTTTTGAGTGGGAAGAAAGTACTTTTTAAGGACTATGTAATAACACACTATCTGCTTAGTTAGGGTACATACAGTCATAACTAGAAGAATATATGATGTTCTCTGTACTGTGATTTTTAATACTTTTCATCTACTTTATTCATGTTTTATAATATTGTCTAACACTAATTATCATAAAATGTATGCATTGAAAATGTATAATTTAATGATCTTTGTTATGATTACAGTTTTGCATTGCTTTTTTGCTGTGAAGAGACACCATAACCACAGAAACTCTTATAAAGGAAAACATTTAATTGAGGTGGCAGCTTACAGTTCGGAGGTTCAGTTATTATGAGCCCATTATCATCATGGGGTGGGGAGTATGGTGGCAGGTAGACAGGCAAACATAGTGATGGTGACATCTTGATCAGAAGGCAACAGAAATTAGACTTAGACACTGGGTGGTGTCTTGAGCATTAGAAAATCTCAAAGCCCACCCCCACAGTGACACACTTCCTTCAATAAGGCCACACCTACTTCAAAAGAGCCATACCTCCAGATAGTGCCACTCCCTTTGAGAGCCATTTTCTTTTAAACCACCACATATACCCATCCCCATGTTTAGTTTTAAGACTTATCCCCCCCAAAAAATCCTATTCCATAAGCCCTTATTTTCTAAACAGTAGGAAGCACTCCCCCAAATATCTGCCTCTATATATTTGCCTATTCTATACCTGTCTCTATATTTGCCTATTTGAAACAAATAGAATCATAAAATATGTGACCTTTTATTATATATCACTACCTAGAATAGCATCAAATTGTTTATGTGTTTCCTAATGCCATAGTAACAAGTTATTACCAATATAGCATCTTTTTTAAAGTGTAAATTTATTCTTTTACAATTTGGGAAGTCAGAGCTCTAAAATGGGATGTCTTCACTGGGATGAAGACAAAATAATGGTTTTCCTGGAGGTTATAAACCATTCTTTAAATCTTCAAAGATAGCAACATGACATCTTGGTAAGAGTCAGGATTTCCAAACAGCAGAAACCCTAGGAAGGCTAAGGAGCAAGACACTGTAAGGTATGACATAATACTGTACGCACTGTGCATCTTTAATACTCTAGAGCTAGCAAGATGGAGATCCAAGAGAGCCAAGTCCAGAAGACAACAACAAGAACAATGACATTGTAAGTTCCAGTTCAAAGCCTCATAGGATCTAGAAGCCAGAAGAGTCAAAGTATCAAACCACACTTGAAGCCAAAAAAGACTCTACTCAAACAGGGAGAACATCCTTCTTACACTACCTTTTTGCCCTGTTTGACTTCTTAATTGATTAAATGTATTTTCTCCAGTCTGCTGTACCAGATGTTAATCTCATCCAGAAACAGTCATAGAGATACACCCAGAGCAAAGCTTAACCAAATGTATGGGTGGGTATTCCATGACCCTGTCAGGTTGCTACATAAATTAATCATCAGTCTTTCCAACCTCTGCTTCTTCCTAGCTCCCTCTCCTTCCCCACACCCCATCTCCCTCTGTCTTCCTTCTCTCTCCCTCCCAGTCTCTCCCCTCATGTCCCTTGTCAACTTATTACTTCATAAGGATTCCTGTGGTCATCTGTGGGAGAATATTGTTTAGCCTACTAGAACCACCCTCTGGCTTTCCAAAGAGCCATACTTGTCCTGTCTGTAAAATGAACCTACTTTCTGAGTATATGATGCACCCACCTCAAATCTCAGCATTTGAGATTGTGAGGTACGAGAATTAGAGTTCAAAGGCAACCTGGACCTCTTAGAGTAAGATCCTGTCTCAATAAATAAATAAATAAATAAATAAATAAATCTTTCTCATGACCCTGACATTGCTTATAAAAGAAAACATTTAATGGAGCTGGCTTACAGGCTTAGAGATTTAGTTCATTGTCATGGTGGGAAGCATGGTGGCACACAGGAAGACATGGTGCTGGAGGAGTCAGAGTTCTACATCTGAATCCATGGGCAGTAGAAAGAGAGAACCACTGGGTCTGGCTTGAGCTTTTGAAACCTCAAAGTCCAGCCCCAGTGGCATATTTCCTCCAACAAGGCCACACCTACTCCAACAAGGGTGCCTTTTAATCCTTCTAAGCAATGCCACTTCGTGATGACAAAGCATTCAAATGTATGATTTGAATGGGGGTCATTCTTACTCAGACAGCCTCAGGTGGTATCAATTTTCTAGGCAGTAATGAGGATTAAATAAGACACCATACAAGCAGGTCTTTGCAATTGGTCAGGTCATAATTTTAGTGCTGAAGGATATTAGCATTTATTCTGATAAAATTATATAAATATGTGGTAAAATGGATAATGACTTCCCAATGACATTCCTGTAATGTTCCTTCAGACTTAGAAAACATGTAACCTCTATGATAAATGTCATTTTTTAGAGGTGATTGTGTCAGTTGGGTGGGGGGTGTTTTGTGTTTCTTACTTGGGCCCAATGTAACAGGTTCCTTAAAAGAAAGATGCTTGTGGTAATGTTAGGAATGCAACAGGTGGGAAAAGGTGACCTGATTTGTGGCCATATGCTAAGAATAAGGACAGCTTGTAGAAACTAAAAGAGTCAAGGAATAAATTCATGCAGGCATAGTTTAACTTCTTATTTTCTCTTCTTATTAGTTTATTTTTATTTTTTTTTACCTTTAATTTCCCACTGTTGTCTTATTGCTTCAGCTGGTCTTTAGGCACAGTGTTGAAACAGAGTAGGATGGGCAACCCTGCCTTGTCCCTGACTGCAGTGGACAAGCTTTTCTCCATTTAGGATAGTGTTGGCTGTGGGCTTCTCACATACGACTTTTATTATGTTGAGGTGCGTTCCCTCTAGTCCTGCATTCTCTAGGTCTTTTATCATGAAAGTATGTTGGGTTTTTTTTTTTGTCAAAGGCTTTTTCTGCATCTATTGAGAGATAATCATGCACCTTTTGCCTTTATGTCTATTTGTAACACGAATTCTAATTGTTCTTAATCAAAACCTGCAGTCGGGTATTAGGGAGTGAAAGCTGAGAGGCCAGAGAAGCCGTGGCTGCCAGCCACTAGAGAAACCTTTGACCTCTACCGAATCCTTAGACCAAAGGGGTGATCCTGTCCTCAGACTACCTCCTCAGGTTGCATCTTCTAAATGACTGTTTCAGACTGCACCTCAGACTGCAATGACCTCCTTTCTCCTCCCACCTTATATTCCTCTCTCTGGCCAGCCATATCACTCCTGTCTCCAACTCTCTAGAGCTGGGATTAAAGGCGTGGGATCCCCAGTGCTGGGATCATCTTTGTGTGAGCTCTTTTCTCTTTTGGACATATTTCTATCTTGTATAGCCCAGGGTGGCTTTGATCTAACAGGGTGGCTTTGTACTCTGCCTCTGTCTCCTGAGTCCTGCAACTAAAGATGTGTGCCACCACTCCCTGGCCTCTAGTGGCTAAGCTCTGCACTCAGATCTTCAGGCAAGATGTATTTGTTAGATTGCAAACAAAATATCATTACATCTATTTATGTGGTTTATTGCATTTATCGGCTTGCATCTGTTGAGCCATTCCTGCATTTCAAGGATAAAGGCAGATTGGTCATGGTTGATGATCTTTTTTGTCTATGTCTGTATTCAGTTTGCAGGTGTTTCATTGAGCTTTTTGAAATCTATGTTCATCAGGGAAGTTGACCTGTAGGGTTTTTTTATTTATTTATTGTTGTGTCTTTACCTTGTTTTCGTAATTAAAGTGATACTCCTTCTATGGAGTTTGGGATTGTTCTTTCTATTTTAAAAAGTAGTTTAGAAAGGATTGGCTGAAGATATTTGGTTTAATTCTGCTTTGAATCTATCTAGCCATGAACATTTTTTTCTTTTTTATTGTTTTTATTGAGCTATACAATTTTATCCACTCCCCTCCCTTCCTCCCCTCTCCCCTTCTATCCTCTCCCATGGCCCCCACACTCCCAGTTTACTCAGGAGACCTTGTCTTTTTCTCCTTCCTATGTAGTTCCATGTGTGTCTCTTAATGTCTTCTTTGTTGTCTGTGTTCTCTGGGGCTGTGGACTGTAGGCTGGCTTTTCTTTGCTTTATGTCTAAAAGCCACTCATGAGTGAGTACATATTATATTTGTCTTTCTGGGTCTGGGTTACCTCACTCAAATATGGTTTTTTCTAGATCCATCCATATGCATGCAAATTTCAAGATATCATCATTTTTTACCACTGAGTAGTACTCCATTGTGTAAATATACCACATTTTCTTTATCCATTCCTTAACTGAGGGACATCTAGGTTGTTTACCCTGGACTTTATAGTTGGAAGGGTTTTTACTACTATTTCGATCTCTTCATTTGTTGTATGTGCCTGGGTTATTCATCTCTTATTGGTTTAATTTTGGTGCTTTGGCTGAATCTAGAATTTTATCCATTTCTTTAGGTTTTCCAAATAATAGAGTACAGATTGTATTCCCTTTTTTAAAATTTAATGTTTGTTATGAAGTTTTCTCTGTTTGTTTCCAGTTTTGTTAGTTTGAATCCTGTCTTTCTTTCTTTGCTCAGGTAGTCCAAAGGGCCTGTGAGTCTTGTTCAAAGAACCAAGTTTTAGATTTGTTGTTCATTATATTGGTTTCTTTGTTTCTGTTTCATTAATTTCTGCTCTGATTTTTATTATTATTGGGTTTGAATTTGGTTTGTTCTTGTTTTTTAGTTGTTTGAGTTGTATTCATTAAGTAATAAATATTTGTACTCATTCTGATTTTTTAATCTAGGCAATTAAAACTACAAATTTCGCTCATACTGCTTTCAGTTTGTCCCAGAGTTTTTATTGTGTTATGTTTTCATTTTCAGCTTGTTCAGGATTTTTTTTATTTTTGGATTTTTTTCTTTGACCCATTCACCATTCAGTAATAAGATGTTCAATCCACGAGAATTTGTGTTTTTTCTAGAGATTTGTTTGCTATTAAAGTTTTACAGCTTTATGGTCAAGTGAGATACTCAAGAGTTATTCAAATCTTTCTGGATTTGTACATTTGTTATGTCCCAAGGTGGGGTCTATTTTAGTGAAGCTTCAATGTGATACTTTGGTGTTTGGGTGGAATATCCTGTTGATACCTAAGTACATCTGATGTATGATGTCATTTAATTCTAGTGTTTTTCTGCTTTTTTGTGGAAGGGGGCATATTGGAAAAAGTATGGTACTGAAACCACCTACCAGTATTGGGTTGGTGTTAATCTGTCTTGAATTCCATTAGTACATATTTTATGAAATTTGGCACAGGTGAGTTTGGTGAATATATATTTAGGATAATGAGGTGTACCCCTTTTCTCTTCTGATTAGTTTTAATTTAAGTCTGTTTTGTCAGACATTAAAATAGTGGCACCTGCTTGTTTCTTGATCTCATTTGATTGAAGTACTCTTGTCCATCTCTAAGGCAGTGCCTATCTTTAAAGCAAAATGAGTTTCTTGCAGACAATAGCTAGCCTGTTTCTTTTGATTGGAAAGTTGAATCTGCTGATAATTAAAGTTATTATTGAAATGCGTACTGATTGCAGTCATTATGTTGTTGCGTTTTGATTTTCTTTGTGTTTAGTAATTATGGCTTCATATTTCTTTCTACAGTCTCTTGGCTGTGCTCATTCCTCTATTCAGCCTAAAATGTTGCTTCCTGTATTTTCTTTAGGTTTAGTTTGTTGAATATAAATTTTTAGGATGTTTATATTATGGAAAGTTTTTCTTTCTCCTCCAGCTAAAGCATGTAATTTTTGCTGGGTATATTATTTTAGTTGGCTCCCATAGTCTTTTCATACTTGGAATGCATTGCTCCAGCATCTTCTGACTTTCAAAGTTTCTATTGAGAAATCACCGGTTATTCTAATGGGTTTCCTTTGTATGTGACTTGTGTTTTTGTGTTTTTCTGTTGAAGCTCTACATAAACTTTCTTTGTTATGTATGCTTACTGTTTTAACTACGATATACGTGGGGATTTTCTTCTATGTTTTTGTCTATTTGGTGTTCTGTGTGCTTCTTGTATATGTATGCTTGTTTCTTTCCTAAGTTTGGGGAAATTTTCTTCTATGACCTTGTTGAAGATCTGTATAGCAGCTCTGCCTGTCCTAGAACTCACTCTGTAAACTAGGCTGGCCTTGAACTCACAGAGATCTTCCTTTTGGGATTAAAGGCATGTACCACCACCACCCAGTACCTGCTGGGTTTTTTGATTATGGACATTTTATTATGATTTTTATTTTTTTAACCTATTTTTATATTTTATATAAACTACTTTGTATTTCTTATAAACAAACTATTTTAGTCTTAGTTTTTTTAACCAATCTATCTCAAGGTTTAAACTTTTTATATTTCATACCAATGTTGAGTTGGTTAAAGTCTTCCATCTTAATTTTTTATTTTCCTTTTTCTACTATTATTTTAAGTAGTTCTTATGATTTAATTTTGTCCCTTTTGTTATAAATATTACTTTATATTACTATAAATATTACTTTAGTGAATGTCTTAGATTTTTTAAGACCACCTTTAAATTTTGTCTTCAATAATACTACATGTCACTGATAGTTCTAGAACTTTTCAGCAGTGTGTGCCTGGCCTCTTCCAGCTTCTTACTGTTTCCTCTGCTGACGTTATTAATGCTGTCCTTTAAAGAGATGCAATTTGCTTAGGCATTTCATATCTGCCTTCACACTTGACCTTGTATGAATTCATTGCTCTTCATTGCCTTATATAGATCTGGGTTGTTATCTGGTATTGTCTTTAGTCAGCCTGATAGACACCCTTTAATATTAATTAAGATGCCATAAAAAATTTTGACAAATGACCATATAAATATGTATAAGACTCTTGATGAAAAATTGGACACAAAATTTTTTAAGAATGGGAAGAAGTGCTAACAAAATATCAAAGCCACAACAATAAATATTCTGAGAAAACTCCAGTAGCACATTAAATAATCCCAAGATTTGAGAAATGAAATTATGTGAAGTTACAAAGCTGCTTTGCAACAAAGGAAATATTTGCCAGTGAAAAGACAGCTTGTAGTATACAAATAAGTCTTTGCCAACTACACATCAGACAGGGGATTATTATCTAGAAAAGAACAGCAGAAACTAAACCTTCAAATTCCTAGTCATCCAATCAATAAATGGCTGATGAACTGGATAGTTGGTTCTCAAAAGCAGACATACAAGAGCTAGAGAGATTGCTCAGTGGTTACAAATGCTTGCTACTCTTCCACAGGACCAACCTGGTTCCCAGCACCCACCTCAGGGGCTTATAACTGCCTCTATCTCCATTCCACGTATGCGAGCACATGTGTGCACATGCATGTGAGAGTACACACACGCACACCCACTCACAGGAAAGTAAATCGTTTTCTACATTTTTAAATTTTTAATTAAAATCTAATTACATCACTTCCCCCTTCCCTTTCCTCTCTCCAGTCCCTTTCATGACCCCGTCAAATTGATGGCCTCTTTTTTTTTTTTGGTCATTATCATTACACACACACACACACACACACACACACACACACAAAAAAAAAACATGGGGGGCGATGAGGAGATGATGAGGTGTGATAAATTATATTACAACCTGCTAAGTCCATTTGGTGTTGCTTATATGTTTCAGGACTTACCATTTTTTATTGAAAAACCAATTAGATAGGTGGCCTCATCCCTGGGAGAGATTTAATTCTTCCTCTCTTGGAAGTCATTAATTGCCTATTGGTCTTTGTCTATGGGTGAGCTCCCCTATGCGAGGGCCCCAGTGAGATTTCTCCCACATCAGTATGTCTGTTTATGTTGTCATTGTTCAGATTTTCTTTAGACAGTCATTTTGTTGAAATATTGTGGGTGTAGCTTCCTTATCATTTTTTTTTCTTTTTGTTTTGTTTTGTTTTTCAAGACAGGGTTTCTCTGTGTAGCATTGGTGCCTGCTCTGGAACTAGCTCTTGTAGACCAGGGTTGCCTCGAACTCTGCCTGCTTTTGCCTCCCAAATGCTGGGATTAAAAGTTTGCACCACCACCACCCTGCCCTTCCTTGTCATTTCTAAAAGACAGTCTAACAGCAGACTTCCTAGTTCTCTGGGTCTTGCAGTCTTTTCACCCTCTCCTCAATGTTCCCTGAGCGTTAGGTGTACAAATTGTGTTGTAGATGTATCTGCTGGGGTTGGGCTTCCCAGATCAGTTGACTATAACCCTTGCGGTTTTCTCTAATGGGCTCTGTGAAAGCTATTCTGATCTGTGAGTACAAGGATAAGCTTTAGAAAGCAATTGGGGATAATCCTGGTCTAGCTGTCCTCTAAGGCACAAGACTTCACTAGTGCTGGGTAGTTAGATGTTAAAATCAATGACAGATTACTGGTATAGTGGAGTTGCTACTGAAAGTGACCAGCCAGGAGTCTGAGAGATAAACATGATGCAATGTCTATGGAGGGAGTTTTCAATGTGTGTCAAAACTGTGTCTTCCCTCAGATGTTATACATTTTCTCTACGAGTGTGCTATTTTATGTAAAGGAAGAATGTTTTAGAATATATGTACCAGAACCTAACTAGGTTTGGTGTTTTTGTTTTGAGGGAGATAGAGATACTTGCACATCCACATTTATTGCTGTATTATTCTCAGTGTATTTCCATGTACTTGCATGTGCCTAGCAGTCTTAGAAATATACACACCAATGTATTTATAGTGGTTATCTGTGAAAAGAAATTATTTTTTACTTTTTAAATGTTTCTGTTATCTGAATTTTATAATAGTTCCCATAGTCATTTTGGAAATAAAACCAATTTTTAAATGGTGTACTATGTATATAATTGCCAAAAATACAAACAAACTAAATCAAGACTATTCCCCCAAGGTTTCAGAAGCAAATGGATCAAAGTTTTTCTCTGTGAGATTTAAATGAAATGTTACTTTTAAAAGTAAGGCATTGACTCTCCCTATATGAAACACATATTAACAATAAGAGGCGTTTTAAGTTGTATGACTTCACTAAAAGTTTTCATAGATTATTTATGTAGACTATTGCTTTACACTATGATTTACAAGACTTTGGGAATTCAAGAGTCTCCAATTCAAATTCAAATATTCATTGATCATTAATACACATCTGTGTGGGACTTAAGGAGATGAGAGCAAAGATCTGTTCATTTTAGAAAGAGCACTGATCAGACCAAAGAAACACATGTCTGTTTTGGTAAAACAGTGAGTTTATTGAGGATACTTAGAAGATCATAGGTGAGTGGGAGTGACTAACTGGAGCATGGGTGGCTCAAATACAGCTCCAGCACCAAATAGCCCACCCACTACATAGTGACTCACATAAGCCTTATCACTGGAGCCCTCCTGACAGCTCTCCTCTCCCTAGCAATTCCTGACCTTTGTAAATTTCTTTTTCTTATTGAGTCTTATGAGCCTCCTCCTGGAGAGAATACTTCAATTTGAGAGGATACCTGCACATCTAAAATGTTACCCCAATAACTTAAAATACAAGGCAGAGAGGATAACAGTAGAAACCTGAAGGAGGGATGGATGTAGAAACTCTACACTAAAGGGGACAGAGCATTTCTCATCGCAATGTAGTAATCCCAGAGTTCTACACATAGTTCTGGATGACAAAGCACAGCTGCTGCTGCACAGCGCCGATTTTAACTGAATCCTCTTGTCTGTCACACAGCAATCAGCAAGCCTTTTTACTGGAGAATGTCCCGTGCAATAATGTGAGCTGTGAAGAAGTGCACCGGATGTTTAAAGTCTACTGGGACCTATCTGGCCTAAATCTAATCAAAGATGCCATGGTTGCCACCTTTTTTGATATCTATGAAGACGTGAGTTCAGAACTGTCCTATGTGTTTAAGAGTTTAATTGCTATCTATGTCATCTCACTGTAGCTTCATATTTTTTACCAGAAAATGGAATGAGAATGATTCATTAAAGAAAACCTCAATAGGTGTGGGGGCTGACTACCGATAGTAATAGTTGATCTCTGTAGTTGACTACGGAAGTGTTATCTCTTCTTGTGCTTATTTGGAACAAACTGCTGCAGAATTGTGCTTTAAGACTAGCAGATCTACATGTTCATCCGCTGACCCAAGCAGAACACACAGCAAGGGAGTGCATTCACTACATTTGTCAACTGGAACATGGCATCTGCTGACACTTTTTCCTGGCTCTGTTACTAGTTGCCAAGTGATCTGGTGGAAGGCTCCTGGCATCCACCTTTCTAAAGAGAAAGCTAGTTTACTACTTAGAAGAAGAAAAGAGAGGGGGATGAAGGCTGGAGAGATGGCTCAGAGATTAAGAGCACTGACTACTCTTCCAAAGGTCCTGAGTTCAGTTCCCAGCAACCACATGGTGGCTCACAGCCATCTATATTGAGATGCGGTGCCCTCTTCTGGTGTGCAGGCAAACACGTGGACAGAACACTGTAAACGTAATAAATAAATCTTTAAAAGAGAAGAAGAAGAGCTTTTGAAGAATATAAAGTTAATTTATCCACATACATCCTTACAGATTGTTTACTATAGAAAGTAAAAGCCCATCAGGACATTTATATCTTCATTTATTTTGTTGTTCTGTTCTGCTCTGGGTTTAAGAGGCTTGTATTCAATGGCGAGTTATTGATACCCACATTTCCTTGCTTTTTCTGCTGCCAAATTGCATTTCATTTCATTTTTCATTAGCGGTTTCCAAGCATAAAAGTAATTGGTAGAAATATTACAAGGAAAAAATCAACAAAATTGCTTACAAATCAATTTTTAACTTCTGTACATCAAAAAATGTAATAAATGAAATTTCAAATTATTTTTAAATATGGAAAATAGAAATGCTATAAATGAATGAAGTAATTCATATCCTTAATATAAAAGTAAGTATTCAGGCCAGCCTGGTCTACAGGAGCTAGTTCCAGGACAGGCTCTAAAACTACAGCGAAACCCTGTCTCGAAAAACCAAAAAAAAAAAAGTAAGTATTCATAGACACTGGTGTGTCACCAAAATCTCTCTAGAAAAGTATAGTCAATTTATAGAAAAAAAATATTGCTAACATTTATAAAATGAAAAATGAGTAGCATCATGAGATACAGAAGAGTGTCAACTTTAAATGGATATATGGTTTTTCTTCAATAAAACGGGCTGAATTTGTACTTGTTAGGGAGGGAAAATGTGGTGCCAGTGCCACATGCACCACAGCAGGTAACTTGACCATATTTGCAGAGGACCTGACAATCCATGCACAAAGTAGTGAGCTATATCTACATTTAAAAAGCGTGTGCTGCCAATGTCTGGACCTGACAATCCCTGCACAAAGTAGTGAGCTCTATCTACGTTTAAAAAGCGTGTGCCGCCAATGTCTGGAAGCCTGACTTAGACCCCAACCTACTGTGAAAAGAGACTCAGTTCCTGAAAGCTGTCCTTGACGTCCACATTACACTTTCCATCCCCCGCTTCCCCACACATATACACACACAGCAATTCTAAAATGAAATTGTAGGGCTGAATGTGGTGGCGTGCACCTTTAATTCCAGTGCTCTTGAGGCAGAGTCTAAGGCCATCCTGATCTACAAACTTGGTTAGCCAGTTTCAGGCCAGCCAAGGCTACACAGTGAATATTGTCTTTTAAAAAATAAAATCACCGTGTATATACATACAATCAGAAGGAAATATACCAAAATGCTAACAGTTACTTCCCAGGACTGTTTTCTTTTTATTTCCTATTTAAATACATACATTTTTAGTAAACTTATTTTAGACATCAACCTACTAAGGTTGTACAAATAACAAACTACCCGAGAAAATTAACTTAAAAGGACAAAGGATTTCAGTCCACAGTCACTACATACTGTCTCTTGACTGGTGCAGCACAGTACATCATGACAGGACCACATGGTAGGAAAGGCCAGCTCACCTGTGGTGGCCTAACAGCAGAGAGAGACAGCAAAAACTGAGTCACAATAGCTTTCAGGGACATGAGGAACATACCCATTCGTAGGCCTTACCTCCAAAAGTTTCCACCACCTCCAACAGGCTGTCAAGCAAGTCTTTAATACTTGAGCCTTTGGAGTAACAATTACTCAAACTATAGCACAAGTCACACAGTGATCTTTTTCTTTCACCTAGTAGTTTTTCTTACAATTTTTTGTTTTTTCAGGGCATCTTGGACATTATAGTACTCAGTAAAGGGTACACCAAAAACGATGCTGCCATTCATACACTCAAAAATAACTTTGAAGCAGATGCTTATTTTGTAAAAGTCATTGGTGAGTATTTTAGATGTTACCAATCATCTTGTTTTCCTCTCCCCTTCCCTTTTCTCTCTCTTCCCATCTACTCATTTCCTGGTACAAGTGCACACTCCTGTGTAATGCATGTACAACCCTCCAGATCAGGAAGTGAGCTGCAGCAGAACATCGTGCTAGCTATACATAGGCCCCATTCAGATATACCAGCTGTCCCAACAATGACTCTCTTTCCCTTCTGGTTTAGTATTCTGCCCAGGATATGTTGAATTTTTCACATCTTTCCAGACTTCCTCAATCTAGGACACTTTTTCAGTCATTTTCTATTTTTATCTTCATTGGTTTTAAAGAATTCAAATTTTATATTGTTAGATAATCCTCACTATCTAACTCAAGTTACATGTTTTTGGCAAAACTCCACAGCAGGGAATTGCAGAGCAGAGGTGCTGCAGTTCCAGGTCATTGGACCAGGAGGCACATAGTGCATACTGCTCACCTGCTCACAGAGAAGAACAGCTCAATTTTTTTTATATGTGTATGAGTGCTTTGCCTGCATGTACATATGTGCAGCATATGTGCACCTAGTGCCCCCAGAGATCAGAAGAGGGGATTGAATCACCTTGAACTAGAGTTAAAGAATTGCGAGCCACATGCTGGTGTTAGGAACAGAACCCTTGTCCTCTGTGAGAACAGTGCTCCTAATCACTGAGCTGTCTCTCCAGCCCTGAGATGATCAATTTTTGTTTGTTAATTTATTTACTTTAATGTGTATTGGTGTTTTGCCTGCATGTATGTTTGTGTGAGGGTGCCATGACCTCTGGAAGTGGCCATGTGGGTGCTGGGACTTGAACTCAAGTCACCTGGAAGAGCAGCTAGTACTCTCAACTTCAAAGCCATCTCTCCAGCCCCATGATGGCCAGTTTTATCTCTCCTATAGCCACTGTTTTTCCCTTCCCTATTCCTACAGACAGAGTTCTGGTATTGCTTGTATCCTTTTTATATCAAACTTTTACCTTCTACCATTAGAGTCTATTGATCACTCCTGCTTCAGCTTTTGTCAAATAATGACTCTGCTTTGCATCATTTTTTTCTACATTACCTTTTTTTATATTTATTGGTTGTATCGTGTGTATGGCTGTCTGAGTGTGTGTATCTCTACCACATGCATGCAGGAACCCTTGTAGATCAGAAGGAGGGTATCAGAGCCCCTGGAACTGGAGTTACAGTTTTAAGTCACCAAATGGGTTCTAGAAACCAAACCTGGGTCCTCTGCAAAACCTCTTAACTGCTGATCTCTCTCCATACCCCCATCCTTCTACATTCATAGGCTGGCATTCAAATTTTCATTTTGTACAGCCCTTGACCTGTGCCTTGAATCACACACATTTCTCCATGTATGTAAAACCCAGGCTCTCAATACTTAGTGTACATGTTACTGGTTTGTCATTTCTTACAGGTTCCTTTTGGACACACAGGCTTCATATACATGTACGTCTAGTCATATGTCTGATTAAGCTATGGATTTCTGCCACTGCTTCCATTTTTAATTCAACACAGTACTTCCAAGTTCTTTCTAGTCTCTCCATGTGCATCCTCTGTAGCAGTGAAAGTTTTCCCTCTCATTTCCCTGTGCTATTTCTTCTCTGTAGCCAGTTCCTTGCAGGTACCTGTCTCACTGGGGCTGGGCTCATAAAGGCCTTGTGTATATTATTATGTATATTCCTGTATTATCTGGAAAGAATTTAAATACTGCTGTATATTTTAATTTGGTTTTCACGTGTTCATTTTTAGTGGAAATAAACATTTCAGTGCAGCTCACTGAACTCACTTATTGATTCTAGGAAGGTATTTTTTAAAATAGTTTTTTGGGAAAATTTTTCTGTATAGACAGCCATTTGTAAAAAGGAACAATTTTCTTCCCCTCTCTAATCTCTTTGCCTTTTGTCTTTATTGTGCTAGCTAGAAGGAAAAAGAATGTACATCTTTGCCTTCTTTCCCTCATAAGCATCACATTTCACCACTAGGCATATTAGCTATACAAGGACTTCTCCTTGTGTCATAGTGAAAAGGTTCACTTCCTTCCTCATTGACTGGGAGTTTTATCAGGAATTAGTGTTGGAAGGTAGCTATTTTTTAATACTACTAGAGTTAATCTCTGACCTCCACACATACACTGTGCCCCATATAATCTACACCCCCACATATGAACATATACAAAGATGTAAATTTTTTAATTAATTTTTAAAGACGTGTATAAAATGAACAGATTTTAAGTTTTTTAAATTACTTTTGAAAGACACAGGTCTAAAGTGAAATTTGATTTGCTCAGAAATTGAACTGGTTCCTATCTGTGGTCATGAGTCAGCAAATGTATTAATAGACTTTGTGGGGGGGGGATTAGATCTTAATTTTAATGTAAGCTTATAACATTAGTAATAGGCTGTTCTTTATCTTTCCACAGTTCTTAGTGGCCTATGTTCTAATGACTGTCCTCGAAAGATAACAGTAAGTAAACTTAATTCTCTTTTTAAAAAGAGATCATACAATTTATTCATTAGCTCCAAAGGATAAGAGACACAGGAACCAGACAGAAACCAGATGTGGTAGATATCAATCAGAACATACCAGTGATAAATTTTAGATCTAAAAGTGCTAAATATCTTAAGTCTAAGACTGTTATCTTCAAAGAATAATACAGTCCCTGACTATATTCTGTCTTAGGATACACATGTCTTAAATAGAAGAACAGAAAAGTTGAAAACAAAGCCATGCAGAAGGGCATACCACAGTCTTCAACCAGGATGAGGGGATAGCTCTATTAATATCAGAGCAGACAGTGTGGCAAGCAGCTTAACTGGAAGCAGAGAAGGTGTGCCAGTTACTAACTTACTGTCTGCCCGCTCCAAACCCACCATATTCTGATATTGGAACTGAAATCTGTAGGTTTCAGTTCAACAATCCCAGCTGTCTGGAAATTACCTCTTTTCATACAGGGTGAGAGAAACTGTGCAAGGCTGGAAGAGGGAGATGGGCCTTTTCCTTCTGCTCTGTTCCCACTAGCAGTCAGTGCCCCTGCATGGAGGGGCCAGGCAGCGTTATCCTCTGTAGGGCTGACTCTCTCAGCAAATCATTAGGCAGAACTCTGGAAATCCTGGAAAAGAGAGAAAGGAAGGATTGCAGGAGCCAGAAGACACCACAAGAAAACAGTGCACAGAATCAACTAATCGGGATTCATAGAGGCTCACAGAGACTGAAGCAGCAATCAGGGAGCCTGCATGGATCTGACCTATGTCCTCTGCATATGTTATGATTGTGTAGCTTGGGTTCCTGTGGTACTACTACCAGTGGGGGTGGTGGGTGGGGGTTGTCTCTGACTCTTTTCCCTGCTTTTGGAACCTTTTTCCTCCTACTGGGTTGCCTCATCCAGCCGTGATATGAGAGGATGTGCCTAGTTTTATTGCAACTTTATGCCATGTTTGGTTGATATACATGGGAGGCCTGCCCTTTTCTGAAGAGAGAGGAAGAAGAGTGGATCTGGGGTGGGGGTGGGGACTGGAAGGAGAGGAGGGAGGGGAAGCTGCAGTTGGGATGTAATATTTGAGAGAAAAATAAAGAATTGGTTTGTGGCTGATGGTAGATTGCCTATGTTCTAGTAGATGCCTGTCCCCTGCCCCCATGCAGGCATGGCATAAATAGGCAGCACTAAAGTTAGACTCATTGGACTACTTAAAAAGAAGAAAACACGAAAGTGGGGTGGGGTATTGGGGACTTTGGAGCTAGGAGGGGAGAGACAGGTTAGGTATGAAGATACAGTATATAAATGTATACAAATTTCTAAGAATTAATAAATATTCTTCATTTTTTGGCTTCGGTTTTTGTTTTTTTAACTATATAATAAATTTTCCTGAAATTCAAATCATTTACTTACTTTCCAAGACTATTTCCTTTCTCACTGCAGCCCTTTGGAGTGAACCAGCCTGGACCTTATATCATGTACACAACAGTTGATGCAAATGGTCACCTGAAAAACGGCTCAGGTAGGGCATGTGGGATGGCTACATGTGCGGCATCTTCTTTCGGTGGGGGGCAAACTTGTGTCAAACTCATGTGTCACAGCCCTCATGAAATTTTTTTTATTGTACTTTTTCTGTGACATACATAAACAGATTTCAAGAGCTATTCAGAACAAAAATATCAACATTTATTTCTTCATTTTTTATTACTGTGATGAACCAAACCCATTATCATTATTTTTCAGCTGAAATAACAGAAAATGAGAGGTAACTTGAGTTATCTTAAAGATCGAATTGGTAAATCATATAAATTAGCTCATTTTAAGAGAAATGAAAGCTAGAAATCCGATTAATACTACAATCTAAACTAGTCCTTTATTTTCAAATGTGGAATAAGAGGTCTAAAATTTAGAGAGATGTTTTTGATATAGTTTTATAAAAGCACAATTTACTTGTACATTGCAACAAATATTATGAAGAAATCCAGTCAAAAAGGAAACAGACTGAAAGATGTCTGCGTGTGACATACCTGAGATTCCTTCCAAATTACAGTCAATCCAGCTACCTGCAGAAAAATGACACCCCAGCTAGGCAGTGGTGGTGCACGCCTTTAATCCCAGCACTTGGGAGGCAGAGGCAGGCAGATCTCTGTGAGTCTGAGGCCAGCTTGGTCTACAAGAGCTAGTTCCAAGGGCAGGCTCCAAAGCTACACAGAGAAACCTCATGAAAACCAAAAAAAAAAAAAAAAAAAGAAAGAAAGAAAAGAATAAAGTCCCAACATTATATGATTTCTTGAGAATCGTAGAATCTTGTCCTTGAAGAAGCATAAACAGGCATGCTATAATAACCATAAAGAATGTGTTAGTGGCCAGTTTTGTATTTTATAATGGCCTTATGTAAATTAAGTATTTATACTACAATGAGTTTATTTTGTAACTAATTATAAACATTTAAGAATTCATTGTGATGGGTGTGGTAACACATGCCTTTAATCTCAGTATTCAGGAGTAGAGGCAGGCAGGGGGATCTCTGTGAGTTCCAGGCTGGGTTGATCTACATACCGAGTTCCAAGACAGTGAGGGCCCTGTCTCCAAAAACAGGAAAAGAAAAAAAGATGGAAGGAAGGAAGGAAGAAAGTTGAAAGAGAAAAAAAGAATTCATTGTATTGCTGCTTAAGCATATAAGCATTCTTTAAACAAAAATATTCTAAAAAAATTAATGAAAATTCTGATAAGACTATCACAAGTCAAATAATCTGATGTATCACTATAAGAAAGAAGTAATCTAAGCTTTAATCCTATACATATTATATTTTTATTGTCCGTTAATTCTTTCTTAATATACAAATAACTTCACTGCTAAGCGATATGTTCTGAGACTCATTTATTTCATAATGCTGGTAAACTCAAGCAAATTAGCAAACTCCAGATCCAAAACTTACCTCCACTGGTGAATTATTAGTGAAACTCATATCTACACATTAGCAACTTAAGTTCACTTACACTTCAAAACCTACTTATTTCACACCATCAAAAAGGTGATTATCTCAGAACAGTGTTGTTAATTTAAAAATGAGGAGAAAATCTCTTATCACAGCTATACACCAATATCTTATCCCACTGTATTATCTCACTTTTTTTCTTAAAATTATATGCCATACACACACACACACACACACACACACACACACACACACACCTATTCTGATTTCTCCTGCACTTTTGTTATGGAGGTACAGCAGCTATGCTGGTCAGCTCTCTGCTGTGTTTGCTGCTTCACTACATTAAAACAATGCAACAGCAAACATCTGTTGGGAGCACGGGGAAAAGCACATATAACAATGGACTAGACATAGAAGAGAAACTAAGGACATATGAATGTACTGTCCAGTCGGTAGAGGTGTACTAGCAGGTTTGTACTGTTACAAGTACAGTGCATGAGTACAATTTGAGGCTGCTACCTAACTTTCGAACTGAAAGATAAATACTAACAGCTAGAAACACTGCCATAGTGAGAGAATTCTTGGTGGTGCTGCCCAGAAGGTCGGTATAGCTCAAATCAGGATTTTCTTCTTTGTAGATTTTCATTGTGCATAATACTGTGTTACAGTAAAGATATTCTCATATAAGCACAAATGTACATTGAGTAGACCCTATTGTACTCCCCACCACTCTCACCATATAGTGATTCCTCTAGACAAGATTGCTTCTGCTTTCATGATCTATATACATACAACAGTGTATAAAATTAAAGCACAAAACTAGAGAAAATATGAGATATTTGTCTTTCTCAGATAGGCTTCATCATGTAATATGATTATCTCTACTTGTTTCCACTTAACTATAAACAACTGCATGGCTGGAAGAAAATCCTTTATGTATAAAAACATATTATCCATTACCTCTGTCATTGGACATTTGGGTTGGTTCCATAGTTTAACTCTTGTGAGCAGATCTGTAATAAACATATGCAGTAAAGAGCTCTCTGTATTGAATTCTCTGGGTAAATAAACGCACAGGAGTGCTAGACCTGGGCAGCATGGCAGCTGTAGTTTTAGTATTTTGAGGCCCCTCCATGCTGGTTTCCATAGTGGCTGGACTAGCTGCATCCACTAGCAGACTACGTGTTCTCTTGTCCACATCCTCACCAGAGCATCTCTTACCTTCTCTTCAGTTAAAGTTTCTTTTGTAAAACCGTCTGTTATTCCAGTGAGATTGCCTTTATATGTTAACTTGTTTCTCTTGCAGCTTTCAGTCAGAACATTTCTTTATTTCGTATGTTTAGTGTTTTAGCTGTGATGAGGCGAGGTTTTTCTCTGGTGGTATTTATTTGGTACTCTAAATTCTTCCTATACCTGGATGGACACCTCTTTCCCTAGGTGTTGGAAATATGCTATTATTTTATTGAAAAAATGGTTTCTCCCATCAAATTATAACAAGGCCTAGAGGGTAGAATGACCATAACTTGAAAATGTTTTCCATGCCATTAGCATGAAATTCTTTCTGTGAGTCATATAGATTTGATCTTTTGTAGTTTCCCATAGATCTTGAATGTTCTAGTCATAGTTTATCTTTGCCATTGTATAAATGTTTAACCCTTCTACCTTGAGATTCTTGCCTGCTTTGTGGTTCAAGTCTTGACTCTGAGCATTCCTTTTCTGTCTTCATAATGCCTGTTGTACTCCTGAGCAGTTCTTGTAAAGACATCACAGATGTTGATCCCATTAGTGGGCATCATTTCACAGGCCATGTCATAATGGCTGGTCATACCACTGGTCTAGTTAAGAATATTGTACCCACCCCTGGGAAGTCCTTCAAGATGTCAGCAGTGCCACTTAGAGCCTGTGTTGCCATACAGACTCTAGCTTCAGCCAGGTTTTCACCTTGCATTGTGTGCAGAGCTAACTCAAGAGTTTCTCCTCCATAGTCTAGAGGCAGGAGTAGCTCCCCAGACACATCAGTTCCTTCAGGATGAACACTAGCTTTTTTAATTGTTCTGCTTTGTAAGGTTTCCTATTTTACTTTACTATTAAACTAGATTTAGGGGCATTACTCACCTTCCTATGGCTGTTGTCCAACTTTCCCCAGTGTACTCCCTGAAGATTCTAGTAGATTATGCCTGGTTATCATCTGCCATTTTTCAAAATAACCCTTTAGACTAATTTCTAGTAAAATATTTACATCAGTATATTGCCTAATGCTGAAAGTACAACTGTCACATGGCAGCTTTGGGAATAGAAGGTGAGAATAGGGTTTCTAGTCTGGAGTCTCTGCTAGGAATGTGTTATTATACACTCTGTTGAAGTAATTCCTCTACTACATAAGTATGTTCAGTATGAAAGATCTGATCACATCTCACATTACTCAGTAGCACTGCTGCTATGTTCCTTCTTGTTGTAGTTCAGGATTTGGCTATTGTCAGTATACCATGTAAAGCAACTGTATGCTGCAGTAAAGGTTGAAACTCACAGACATGATGACATATAGAACTGCCTAAAGCATAGGAAGCCCTTAGCACAAGTAGCATGAGATTATTATTATTACATTAAAGAGATTATTCTTTAATGTAGTTAACTATAATCAATAAAATATAAAAAATCTTTTCCTTTAAACTGAGCTTTAAAATGAAGTAGGATAGGGTAATATGTGTATAAAATAACAATCATCCATCACCTTTATTTTTAATCTTTATCTTAAGTGTATTAGAAACATAGTATTACAGTTAAATGAGGTATTCAACTAAATTTTAAAACATAAAATAAGAGGAAGTTACTAATTGAATTGCATTGTTTATCACATGACTAGTGGGCATCTGAGATTTTAATCTGGCTCTACACTGAAGCAGATTCTATATTTTACTTCCTTATGCATTGTATGCTACAAACTTGACAGCAAACATATAGATCAATGCAAACAACAGAATCAGAGGCAAAAAGCAAACACCATAGTACAGACTTGTTCGCTGTGCTCATATCTCCTATTCTTACCCATATACTTTCAAATCATGGGTTTGCATTTTCTCTTGTTCTCACAACCTCTGGCCTAGTTCACGATAAAAGTTTCCATTTCATCTCCAATATCAGAGGTTAACATTCAGGATATTGAAATATCATAGAAGCTTAGTTTTTATCCAAGTGCCTTCCTCCTCACTTAGAAGTGAACCTTGAACTCCTTACCATCCATATTCATTTCTGTTCTCTCTATGTGTGTTATACCTGTCCAGCTTGATTTTTGCTCTTTCTAATCCGTCTCCATGTCCCAGACCCTTTTTCATTTTTCTAGTCTCAACCTTTTCTCCATCCCATTGCCTCAACACTTTTAAGTCTGGCAATAATCGCTAAACTCACTCCCTAAACTAGAAATAAACTCCACCAAGTTTCAATAGAATTTTATCTTTTACTTTTCTATGATATCTGCCATAAGGTAGAGAGAGGCCCTATATCAACTAGTAATTCCCCATCTTAACCGCCCATGAGTCCTCATTGAGAACTGGCTCTAAATCTTGTCTTTTTGGTTCTTTCTATTCAAGGATACCCAAGTATTTGTTGAATGCAGTTTTTAGACTTTTTAGTGGGACACAATACTCTCTGTGTTGAAAAAAAAATATGTGATGGTTTGAATAAGAATGGCCCCCATAGGCCCATATGTTTGATGCTTAGTCACCAGGGAGTAGTACTACTTGAAAGGAATAGGAAGTGTGGCCTTGTTGGGGGAAATCTGTCACTGACCATTGGCTTGGAGATTTCAGAAGCCCAACCTGTGGGCTTTTTTTCCATGATGTCTGCAGATCCAGATGTTGAACTCTGAGCTCGCTCTCCACGTCTGCCTGCATGTTGCCATGCTTCCGGCCATGATGATATTGAAATAGATCTCTGAAACTGCAAGCCATTCTCAATTTAATGCTTTCCTCTGTAGGAACCAAGGTCATAGTGTCTCTTTCCATCGATAGAACACTGACAATGACAGTATATTAACACAAGGATGGGCACTAGGATTCATACAGATTCATACTAGGATTCAATAGTACCTACTATTGCCTATGCTACTCTTTATGTTCACTAATTAATAAGCATTGTTGTATAAACAATAAACATTTTATAATTTTAGTTACGTCTGAAACAAACATGAAGTGGGATAGATATTCATTATTATGAAGCAACTTATTTGTCTTTCACCTAAGTGGGTACTTCTAAAATAGTTAGGACAGTAGACAATAGTGGTCTCTTAACTTGTTACTGTTAAAATAGAATTATGCCTCAACACTAGCAACCTCAACTTTGTTTTCAGCTTAGATAACTAGATAGTTGAAACAAAAGTGATTGAATGAAACCTTTATACCTTGAATTAATTTTAAAATGTGTCATTCCTTCTCAAAGCACTGATTTTTCTCATACTCTCACTTGTGAGAATTCACAGACTCTAAGCAATTATAACTACTTTAAAATTAAGCATAAAGATGCATATAGGTATTCCCTCCCAAAAAATATCCTAAAACATAGAGGTATTCAACAATAACAACAATAAAGTATTTAAATAGGCATAGGCCTTAAATAGACACTTCCTCAAAGAAGACATCCAAATGGTCAAAAAGTACATGAAAAGATACTCAGCCTCATTAATTATTAGGAAAATGTAAATAAAAATTTGACTCCTGTCCAACAGAATAACTGCTGCTAATCAGAATTTGAGGTAGGAAATATTTCAGAGTGCTTGTTCTACAAGCATGAGGATCTAAGTTCAAATCCCCAGCACCCACATAGAAAGTATATAACACCTGTAACCCCAGCATTGGGGGTTGGAGACCGGTAGATTCCAAGAGCTAAATGACTAGCTAGCTTAGCCAAAATGGCAAGCTTTGGGTTCAGTGAGAGACCTCATCTATAGGTAATAAGAGATCGATAACGGACCAAGTGTCCAACTCTGGCTTCTGCATGTGCATGCACAGGCATGTACACCCCAGTATTCACATGTAAGTACTACACACACCACCATCACCACCCATACCCTCCCACACACACATATGCACAAGAAGTTAACTGGTGTACACTAAGGTAAAGAAAAAAATGACTTTGAAGCTTCTGGGGAAAACTGTGTTGGTGCCTCAGGAGTGAACAGAATCACTGGTGATGTCTTAAAGCAAATCCTCTGCAGGAGATAACATGCAAAAAAGCAGTTTTGCTGAGAGAGATTTGTATAACCAAGGTATCTTTGTTGTTGTTCTTGTTTTTGTTTTTTGAGACAGGGTCAAAAGTATCTATGCATATATGAGTAGATATACAAAATGTAGTATATACACATGAAGAAATAGTATCAGATTTACAGGGAATGTTGACGCATGCTACAACATAAATGAACTTACAGAACATTGAATTAAGTAAAATAATACAATTACAAAAAGATCAATACTATATGATTGTGTTTATATGAGATTCCCTCGTTGCAGAATACATATCTAAAAAGTACAACTGTGGTTGTAAGGAGAGAGGGCTGAAGTGCAATAATGAGTTTTAATTAGGAGCTCTGGAGACAAGTAGTGATGGCTGTACAACTGTGTGGAGATACTTGGTCTCTGTAACTGCACAGGTAAAGATGGCTAAGGTGGTAAATTCTGCATTAGTGTGTGTTATCACAACTTAAAGTTAAAACTAAAGATCCTCTAAAATGTGGTGGTTCCAAGGAAATACTCTAAGGTCCTTTAGAAAACATCATTTTGTTCAACTTCATCATTAGCCTTTTTATCTCAAGTCTTACCATATTCCTTTTTAATTTTAGGTTACCATACAAAGTAATTAATTTCCTTGTAACACTGTGATGCATATGTTAAACTTTTCTAATTTCTCCTCCTCTCCACTACTGTCCCTTATGGAAGATTCCCTTCCTTCCCCCACATAGTTCTTTCTTCTTTCATGCCAAATGTGTCTGATGACATCTTCTCTCCTCCACTTCAGATCTCTCCCTTCCCTCCCCACCACACACTCGTTTCAATCTAGATTCCACACATTAGAACAAAAGCATGCAGTATTTGACTTTCTGCGTCTGACTTGTCTGATTTAAAGAGTGTTTTCTATTTTAACCTAAAAATGTCGTGGTTTCATTTTTATTTATAGTAACATAAAATTGCATCATATATATGCAACATTTTCTTCATCTACTCATCTGTTGATGGGCATCTAGTCTGATTCTGTTTCTTAGCTGTATAATACAGCAATGTAAATAGATATGCAAATATCTCTGTGACATGTTGACCTGCCATCTCATACGTGTGTGTGCGTGTGTGTGTGTGTGTGTGTGTAAAATCCCATGTGTTATAGATGGGCCATATGGCAGTTCTATTTTCAGTATTTGAGGGTTTTTTGTTGAAATACTTTATAATGATTTCCATAGTGGCTACTCAAGTTTACATTCTCACCAGCAGTGAATAAGAGTTGCTCTTTTGCCAGGAAGTGGTGGCTCATGACTTTAATCCCAGCACTCAGGAGTCACAGGCAGGTGGATCTCTGAGAGTTCAAGGCCAGCCTGGTCTACAGAGCGAGTTCCAGGACAGCCAGGACTGTTTTCACAAAGAAACCCTGCCTTGAAAAACAAACAAGAAAAAAAGAGTTACACTCTCACCAGTCTCTCTCACAGTAGTAATTTGTTTTCTTTTTTCATTATTGTTAAATCTGTATATACATATACATGTGAATGTTTTATACACACACACACATACACACACACACACACACACACACACACACACACGCGGGCGCACACACAAAACCTCCTGAGTTCCCTCATCCATGTTGACATGTCAGCTGGTTTTTCCACTGCCCAGGTCTTATTTCTTGATAATAGCCATTTCTGACCAGAGTTAAGGTAGAATCTCAAAGTAGTTTTAATTCACATTTCTCTGATGGCTGAGAATGTTAAAACCTTCTTTGAGTTTCTATTGGCCATTTGTAATTCTATGAGCTTATTCAGTTCATTAGCCCACTTATTGATTAGATGATTTTGGGTCTTAATGTTTATTTTTTGCAGTTCTTTATAGATCCTCAATAGTATTTCCATGCTTGACATGAAGTTGCAAAAGCTTTTTTTTTCCCCCTCATTCTGTAGCTATCTCCTTCACTGAGCAGAAGCTTTAGGTTCATGTAACGCCACGTTGCAATTCCTTGGATCGTTCCTACGTCCTATTTTCAGAAGACCCTGGCCTGTGCCCATTAATCTTAAAAGGTTCTCTCCTTTCACTTTCAAGTCATACATCATGGTCTGTGTACTCAGCTGACCTGAAATTCATGGCAGTCCTCACATCCCAGCCTCACTAGTGCTGTGATTGCAGCCATGAGCTAACACATATACCCAGCTCAGTGTGTATTTTGATACCTTTTTGGCTCTAGCTGTGTGAGTTTATTTAGATTCCCTTTGTCAACATGTCTGTTTTTGTGCCAGTTCACACTGGTTCTGTGGCTCTTGAATTTGAGATCAGGTAATCTGTTTGGAATCTTATCTATTTCTCTAAGAAATTTAGGATTTTTATTATAGTACTGTGAAGAATGCCATGGGGATTTTGATGGGCACTGTGATGAATCTGTATCATTTTTTATAATATTGTCGCAACACTTATTTTGACAATCCATGAGTCTTAGAGACATTTTCCTCTTCCTATGCCTTTAATTTTTTTCAGTGTCTTAAAAGTTCCCTTTGTAGAAGTCTTTTACATCCTTAGAATTATATGTATTTTTTTGAAAGCTTTCATGAACCTTGATTTCTTCCTCAGCAAGTTTATCATATATTCTAATATATGTTGCTTTTGTGTTCTGTAAACTTGCTGTATTTACAAATCTAACGGTCTTCTACTGGGGTCTTTAGGGTGTTTGAAGTACAAGATCATTTAACATCTGCAAAAGAAATAAATTGATTACTGTTTGTAGCCCTCTTGTTTCTTTCTCTTGTTACATTACCCTAAGACTTCGAGCACTTTATTGAGTTAACAGTGAAAAGTGGGAATACTATCTTTCCGATTTTTAGATGAAATGATCATTCTTCCATGTAATTATAGCTATAGGTTTGTCATATGTAACTTTTTATTATGTTGACACATGTTCCTTTTATTCCCTACTTTCTTTAGAGGCTTTATTATGAAGGAATGTTAAGCATTGTCAAAGATCTTTTCTGTATCCATTGAGCTGTCCTTGTGTTTTCTATCCTTAAGTCTATTTATTTGCTATAATGTACTTACTGGCTTGCATATGTTGAACCAATCTTAGGAAAGAAACCAGCTTGATCATGCTGTATGGTTTTCTTAATGTAGTCTTAAATTAAGTTCGTCATAACTCACTGAGAATTTTCACATCTATGTAAAGATAGACCCTTCCTTCCTTAAGTTGTTTTGGCTGGGTATTTTGTCACAGCAAATGCAGACCAAATACAGCCACCAAACAAATAACAGTAACAGCAAAAACAGCTTTAGGATGGACGGCATGATAAATCATTCTACATTTTAGTTGTCATGTTACCTAAAAAGTTAATTTTCAACAAAATTTACAGGTCATAGAGATAAATAGAAATGTACCATATATACATACCAAAAAAGAAAATGTGTCTAAGGAGCCAGATATTGGAATTAGTAGATAGAGACTATAAATCAGCTACCTCTGTATTCAAAGTCTTAAAGGAAAATAAAGTTAAACTTACTAAGTAAAAAGTATAAATAGAGTAATTTTTAATCAGATAGAGGTAGGAAGGCATCCCAGTAATAGTTAATTAACTTCCAGCATGTATGTGTCCTTCAGTTTAGGCGTCAGACCTACCAAAATCAAGTAGGAATTCTGTAGTTGGAAAGTACAGTATTTGAAGATATTAGTAGATGGCTCTGTGATGTTTGAGCTAGGAAAATAATCTGAACTCTTGGATATATATCAGTTGAAGGTATCCTGTCTTAAATTGTAGAAGAAAATAAAAGTGACAGTCTCAGAGACTTGTGGAGTCACCATCAAGCATACCAAGATATTGATAATAGAAGTATTAGGATGCAAACAACAGGAAAAGAAAAGCAGAAATGATGTGAAGTCATTGCTAAAACCACCCAAATTTTATGACAGATGTTAATACACACATCTGAGAAGATCTGCAAACCCCAAATAGGATAAACCCAAAAACCCATATTCAGGCATATCAAGTCTCAAGAAATATTCTTGAAAGCAACAAGGAAAAAGGTAACCTATCACATCATCTGTAGACAAGAAGGCAGTGGATAATACATTATACATGCTGCAAGGGAAACTATCAGTCAAAGATGGGCAAAACTATCCTTCATATATGAAGTGCCCTAGATATGCTCAGATAAACCGAAACAGAATTAATCACACTAGCAGAACTCTTTATCACTTAATAAATCCCCTTTAAGACTGATAAATCCATACATGGATAAATTTAAATCCATACAAATCAGATCAACAGTTATACTGAAGCAAATCTTTATATGACCTTCCAATTAGATTTCTATTATCTGAACTAGGTTTTTTCTGTGCTACTAACTGAAACCACTAGGATAGTAACACTCAAAATGTATTCAAAGAGAGCACTGAGGTTCTGGAGAGAGGGCTCAAATGATTAAAAGCATTTGTTCTTGTGGAGGGGAGCACCTGCATGGCAGCTGCCAATGTTTGTAACTGCAGTGCCCAGATATCTGACACTCTCTTCTGACCAGCTGGGCACAGGCATAAATTCTCTGATGAGTAATTATTTTTAAAGTAAATAAACGAAGCACTCAATCAAGAAAGAATCAAAAGATTGTATCCGAATTGATAACAAGATTACTGTGTCTATAGGACATTCTCTAGACATTGAAGACGAAAACTGTTACTAGAAATGATGAAAAGGTGAATCCATGGTCTGGTGAGATGGTCAGTGAGTCAAGCCGAACAACATCCATCCCCAGGACCCAAACAGTGGAAGGGGATAACTAACTCCTGCAGAAGGTCCTCTGAACACCACACATATGCCATGACAAGCATTTATACACATACACCAATAATAATGTTTTTTCAATGTGAGTCCATAAGAAGATGCAACAATTCAGTGTATGTATGCACATAACATCAGCACTATAAAATTAATGAAGAATGAAAGAAAGGGATGGGTAACTCAACAGTAAATAACTGGAGCCAGACATAGTCACGTGTTACTCTTTTCTGTGGTCCCAACTCCTAAGGCTAAAGTAGGAGAATCATGTGAGCCCTGAAGTTCAAATATAAGGTTAGCAACATATTGAGACACACTGATTGACAAATGATTGGTTGATTGATGATTGACTGGTGAGGACATCTCTTTCAAAATTGGTCACACAACTAAGCAGTTAATCACTTGAAGATGTGAATACCTAAGAGAAATGCATAGAACACTGCACCTAGAATATGCATTGTTTTTAAGTGCACATAGAACATTTTCTCATATAGGCCATATACTATGTAATGAAACAAAACTCAATAAATCTTAAAGGACTGAAATCATAACAAGTGTGTTCTTTAACCATATATTAAAAATCAGTAAGAGGAAGCTTAAAATGGAGCTCAGCATTTAAGAGCACTTGATGCTTATGCAGAAGTCGAGGGTTTGGTTCCCAGCACCCATGTTAGGTGACTCACAACCACCTGTTACTTCAGTTCCAGGGGATCCAAATTACCCTCTGGGCCTCTGAAAGCATCTGTATGCATGTAGTGTACATATGTACACTCAGACACATGCACATATTCATAAAATAAGTAAATCTTTTTTAAAATCAATAACATTTTAGAAGTCTGTAAATATATGGAAACCAAACAACACACTCAAAAATAAATAATGGATTGGAAAAATTGAAGAAATTAGAAAATACATTGAAGTAAATGTGAACAAAAATTACAACATATTAAAATCCATATAATGCAGCTGAAATCTTTCTTATAGGAAATTCTATTGATTCAAATGCCTACATTAAAAAAATAAGAACATACATGGGCAGGGATATAGTTCAGCTGGGGGAATAGTAGTCTGCCATGGATGGGGCCTGGGGATGATCCTCAGCAACTCTTAAACCTGTTTCACTGACATATAATCCTACAGAACTCTGGAGGTGGGAGCAGGAGGTGCATAAATTTGAGATAATCCTAGATACATAGGGAATTCTATTCCAGCATGGGCTAGTGACCCCGTGGAAATAACTGTCTGTAGTGAGTATTGTAATATTTCACCTTGAGAAACTGGAAAACATAAAGCATCTAAGCCAAGCAGAAGACAGGAAATAAATGAAGTGCAGAATATAGAAAAACAGCAAACCAAAGGATACTTTAGAAGCATATTTAAAAACTAGCAAACCTTTTCTTATACTGATCAGGAAAAAAGACAAAAATCCAGTTTGAAATAGATAACTACTAAGTTCACAAACATAAGACATGCAAATGAACAGCAAGCACTTGAAAGAAGTTCAACATCATTTGTTAATGGGAATACAAGTTCAACTCTGATATCAGAGAAGCTGCTTCCCAGCCATCAAGATGCTAATAATAAGTGTTCACAAGGATATGGAAAATTTTGGACCTTCATACAGTTGCTTGTATGTGTATGAAATGGGACAGGTACATTTTACCTTTACATACATATATACTCCATTTAATTGATACATCATGATTGTATATATAACATTTCAAAACATGTATATAATGTATAATGATTAGATTGGGGTAACTGGCAAATCTAATACCTCAAACATTTATGATTGCTTCTTGTTGGGAACACAAGAGATTGTCTCTGGTGCCTATTTTGGAATAGGCAATTAATTATCCATATTCTTAGATATATAATCTAGTAAATACAAAAATTTGTATGTTAATGTTCATAGCAGTATTATTTAATGATAGCCAAAGGTGGAAATTACTCATCTATTAATGAAATTAATGAAACAAATGTAGTATGTATCATGCTATAAGTACTGAAACATTCTATAGCATGAACCTTGAGAACATGTCAAGTGAAAGAAGCCAGCTACAAAGGCCATATATTGTATGACTGTATTTATATGAAGTCTTCAGAATAGACGGCTTAGAAAGATTGCCCACAGCAGGAAGTGTAGCCTGGCTGACAAGTAAGTGTACTAGCCGTGGATATCGGGTTTCTCACTAAAGGTCCTAAAATACATTGTGCTCACTGAGGAGGCAAACTCTTAGGATATCTCACAGCCATTTGCTATACTTTATAAGAAGATATTATTTATAGTATGAAATTTTATCTCAAAGCAGATTTTTGTGAACCAATAATCATTAATATTAACTAAATGTTCATCTCACATATTATACCTGAATTTAACATTTTAGGACTTCAAGACTTGATGAGTGCAGTATTTTCAAAGGTGTTTTTATTTGTTTGTTTTTGTCTTCATAAATCTAGCTGGACAGCTCAGCCAGTCAGCACACTTAGCTCTCCAGCTACCTTACAATGTACTTGGTTTAGGCCGAAGTGCCAACTTTCTAGACCATCTTTTTGTTGGTATTCCCCGTCCATCTGGAGAGAAGGCAAGTAAACATTTAGTTTATTGACAATCTGTTTTAATATTTACCATGTAAACATTTAAATCCAATAATTTGAATATATTTGAATTCAGATACTTTATTGCCTTTAAATAATTAAAAACTGATTCATAGTGACCTGTCTAAGTGTATCTGAGAACGTACCATGATTTGTTATTATATAGTTTTTCCATTTCTTCCCCATTAAAATTTGTGACTTCTTATCCTTTTTACCTATTTCTTCTTAATATATATCACTTACAGCATAAGTAATATGTTAACATAAAAGTAGCATTATTGCAGTTATACACAATTTATATTTCCTGACTTGAACCTTAGCTGCAGTCAGCATTTACACATGGCACTTTGAATAATACTTGCTAAAACTGTCCAATAAGTATCTGTTAAGTGAATGAATTCATAACACACAAATATAATCCTCTATACTTAGGATTTCAAATTCTCAAAATACTTGAGGGTTTAGGTTTTTGTTTGTTTGGTTGATTGATTGGTTGGTTGATTGGTTTCTTTTTCATATTTAAACTAATAATTGCTTTTTATATGTGTCTTAGCTATTAAATGTTACTAAATTCTCTTTTCAGTCTATAAGAAAACAAGAGTGGACAGCAATTATTCCAAATTCCCAGCTGATTGTCATTCCGTATCCTCACAATGTCCCTCGAAGGTAATATCCTTCCTTGCTTGAACTCAATTTGGTAGATATCCAGTGGCATGTTTTTATAAACTATCATATTTACATCTGTTTCCCTGAGTGACCAATGCCTCATTTACTTAGTCAATTTCAAATTATTAACCACACCTACCCTGGTGTTTCATAAGGAATAAATTCATTCCTATTAGGGCAAAAGGCAACTTAACTTGTAATTTATACATATTATATATGTTTAATTTTCACTAGTTGTAAATACTAATTTTATTTACTTGTTTAGTGTGTATGTGTGTGTGTGTATGTGTGTGTGTGTGTGTGTGTGTGTGTGTGTGTGTGTGTGTGTGTGTGTGTGTGTGTGTGTGTGTGTTTTGCAGTGCTGGGAGTTGAACCCATTGCCTTGTGCATACCAAGCAAGCATTCCACCAGTGAGCTACTCTCTTAGCTCCGGTATTTATTAAACTTTTAGATGGGTATATTGAGTGGTATGCTAGAACCAGTGCATGTCATCTCATGAGTTCACTGTGTCCATCTTTTTCTATCTTTATTCAGTAAAGTCATATTAAAGTCTGTTACTTTGATAGAATTTACCCCATGAAAACTAATACATGTCATAAAGCAGATTTACCTACCCTGCTAGACAGCTGACTTATCAGGACATCACTGTATGTATAAGATAACACTAATAAAAGTAGCTGTTTGCCTGCTTCAGAGCTGGAGTGGATTGAGGTTTGGTTTTGTTGTTGTGATAAAGTCTCACCATGTTGCCTAGGCTGATCTGAAACTTGGGGGCTCCAACAACCCTCCCACATCAGCCTCCTGAGGACCTGAAACTACCATGCTTGGCCCTGGTGCCTGGTTTTGTTTGTTTGTTTGTTTGTTTGGGCTTTTTTTTTCATTTTGTTCTTTTTTTTTTTAATGACCCAGTGTTGTATATTTGTGGTATCTTTCTCTACATGAAGTTGACAAGAAACTATAAAATGTGTATGAGGAGCAGGAAAACTATAGAACATGTTGTAATAATAGAGTACACTGTAATGACTCATTTATGTTTATTGCCATGGACATAGATCAGTATGCAACAGGGAGGGAAAAAAGAAAACAAGCAAAATGGAGAAATATATATTGTTATTTTAAAAGAAGATATTTGTACATACATGGTCATGTATGCATATCTCTGACAGAGTATACAAGAAATCTCCTGAGTAGACAACAAAAGATTAACCTTTTGTTTCTCTTCTAGCAAAAATGACAAATATCTTGATCTTTGGGGGAAAAGATCTATTTAAAAAAATAGAACTAAAAAAACTCAAGAAGGGAATAAAACAACCATTTTAGGGGCTAAAGAGATGATCCAGTAATAAAGAGTGATTTTGCTGCTCTTGGAGAAGACCTGACTTCAGTTCCAGCATCCACATCAGGTGGCTCACAACCACATGTAACTCCAGCTCCAGGAGATCTGAGTCCCTCTTCCATAGCCACACATCCATGCATACATGCATGCACACAAAATAAACAGAAATTATTTTTAAATGTTTTGTTAAAACAGTTTTTCTGAACATAATAGTTCACACCTGAAACCCCAGTACCAAGAACCTGAGGCAGGATAGATAACCTCAAGGACACATTGGGCTATATAGCAAGACCCTGTCTCAAAAAAATACATAAGTTTTGTTTTCTATTGTAAGGTACTCAACAATACTTGTTTTTCTTAAGGCTTATACTTAGGAATTTCTGAAAAATCCTGTCACAGCTTTCTTCCATAATCAGAACATTTTTCATGTTTCTCTTGCTCTTTCCAAAGAAATGTCCTTTTCAAATTTATGCACATAATAAAAACCCTAATTGATTTTTATTTGAGGTGTATTCTGAGATTTACTGACTAAAGACTAACTTATGGATCAATAAATTTTAATTATGTCAAAATACATCAATAGCTACTTGCTGTTCATTAGAATGATCTTGCCCTTATTAATCTTTTAAAATGAGAACACAGTCATTTCCTGTTTCCAGAGAGGACAAGAAGCTCTGTGTGCATAACTGCCTACAGAGTTAGTAATAAGACCCCAGATTTAGGCTTTGCAGTGTTTACAGGTGCTGCATTGTGTTTAGTGTTTAAGAGAGAAGACCTAATTATGTTTATGCTGATGCCATTGTCTACAGATTGACATTCATGGAGAGGCTAAGTGACTTTGCTAGTCTCAACATAAAAGTTACTGTAATAATTTTAAAATGTCCAACATAACATAGAAATGAAGCAAGTTTTACACAGCCGACTCAGACATAAGATTGTTTTACTTCTGCTACATGTGTAGGCAGGGGCATCAGAAACTAAGGTGCTATAGGCTTAGTGAAATCACGTGACTTACAGAGCCGTTAGAGTTAAAAATTTCAAATTCAACACATCAAAATTTTCTTTTTAAAAGACATCTTTAGTTGTCTAAAGTACTATTGGTAAGTTTAGTTAATAATTCTGAAGATCAAACTCAAAAATACATGAATATTATATATCTCATCAGCAATTCTTCAGGGAGATTGTAATATAAATCAGTTGTAACGTGTTGGTCCTGCACACATGAAACCCTGGATTTAATCCCCAAAACCATACATGAAAAAGAAAATTCTAGTTCAGTTCTAAGAAAATGATGAACACTTTAGGATCATCAGTATTCTTCAAATTATCTAAATTTAATTGCTTTTGTTAGATGAGTGAGTGATTTAACCAATGAAGTTTCATTAATTAATAAGCTTCTTTGCTTTCTGATCTCAATTTAATCGTGTTATTATGTTAAAATTTACAATTTTAATTATTCTGTTTTTACAGCTGGAGTGCCAAATTGTATCTTACACCAAGTAACATTGTCCTACTGACTGCAGTAGCCCTCATTGGTGTCTGCATTTTCATCTTGGCAATAATTGCCATTTTACATTGGCAGGAAAAGGTTTGTTTTTCAGTGTAATTTTGGTGAATTTACTATGGTACAATGTTTCTCTTCAGAACTGAAGAGCTGGGCTATATAACTCCATGATCGAGGGGATAGGCTCAATTCCTAGCAGTACACAAAGAAAGAAGAAAGTAATACCAGGTACTCAGCCATAGACGCCAGCAATGTCCTCCAAAAAGGCTTCTGTCACAAAGGAGAGGGTTTTTCTTTTTTCCTTTGGACTGCCATGCCTACCAGAATCATGTTTTGCTAACTAAAATTACTATTGTATCTCGCTGCTCTTATAACTTACGGAAAAGAGAACATGTTGATTATTCTGATAAATATTTATAAATTTGTCACTCAGAAGAAAAATCACTCATGTATGAGAAATAATAACCCAAAATTATATGTTTAGTTAAGTTTAAGATTGTAGACTGACACTGTACTTTGTCTAAAAGCAACATAACCCAAAGCACTATATATTTCTTGACCTGTAAGAGGAAACTAAGTCCCTTATTTTATCAGGGTCTGACTGTGGTGTAGGTGTGGGGTTACAACAGCTCTGGTGCAGTAGCTAAAGGTGGCTGCTTAGCCCTGTACCCACTGTATCGCCTGTAACTCTGGGCCCTCTATTTCTTTAGCCAGTTTTTCACCTCTCCCAGCTGCTCCTATTTTCTATTCTCCCAATGCACCTTTGCTACATATCTGCCAAAAGCCCTCTTCTTTCTACACTTTCCAGCCTGTTTCCCCTAAAAATCAACTATTATATCTCAAAATGTTTTCTCTTCATCAATGTCTCTCAAAGTTTCTGTCTCCATTTCTAGTTAACAATGATCTATCTCTACCAGGATCACTCACCCCAAAGCCAACATTCTAAACTTCCTCTCTCCTCTTTCTGACTCATCTTCAGCGTTAGTCAGCTGCCTTCCTGAGGATCTCTGTAGCTGCCCCCACGTCTGCCTTCCTTCTGCCAGTTCTTCCCTTGAGCCTTCCTCAGATCCAGGCTGGTCTCTCTGACTCCAGCTTCTCCCCTTTCTGCTGCACTAGACCCTGCACTCATTACTCTGTCACCCTCTTGCTCACTTCAGGTAACTACCCACTGTCTAAGATACACACGTGTTCCTTACCCAGGCCCCTTACATTCCTCCTGTGTCACCCAACAATATTCCCAGCTTGTGCTCCGTTTCCTTTCATGTGTTCTACCTCCTACACTTGTGAGGCTTCCTCATGCTAAACTCCAGCTTGAAATGAATGCCCCTTCCCATTTCCATAAACAATATTTTCAAAGCTTGTCCTTTCCTCATTCAAACCCAAAGTAATACAATTAGGGTCAATCTGATGCATGGTAGGGTTTGTTTCCATCCTTTCTAGGCTTTAGATGCTTGAAGAACGAAATAGAAAGCTCTTTCTCTTTAAATCCTCCTATCTTACTAGGAGAAGATGGTCAATTAAGATCTGCTAAATCAATAAGCTAACTAAAACATAATAATCATCTTAATATAATTAGTTTAGATTGGTTTGTTAACAGTAGTGTTAACAGTGATTCTGTTCTAGCATCTAATGTTTACTCTTGCTTTCAAGTAGAGAGTAAGTAATGATAATGTAAACATTTCTTCTTGATTTTTAAATTCAAGTAATATATCCTTAATTATATAATAGTTACTAGATCTATACAAATATTTTATAATATTGCTGAATTATGAAAATCATACCTGTTATGTTCTAAGTTTCTTTGATATTTTAAAAAACTGTGTTTCAGAAATGAATCTTAATATTTTCTGAGCACTTAAATTACTCTATAATTCTCTTCCAGAAAGCAGACGACAGAGAAAAACGACAGGAAGCCCATCGGTTTCATTTTGACGCTATGTGACTTTGCTTTAAGTATATATAATGGAACTCACTTGATTAGTGAAATACTACATTTGACTCATAGTAAAAAATAATGGATTTGAGATATTTATAAATTATGCCATCTTGTCAATTATTGGAAAATACTAAAATAAATATGGCCTGGATATCTCATAAAGTCTTTTTTAAGCACTTTGTATGTAATAATTGGGGTTATTTATTCAGTAGTACTGAACATTTCCATTCCTTTGTGGGGTATGTTGCATGGACTCTTGTGTGTTTGCACTTATAATCTTACTAGAATAATGAAGGTGGAAAGACATGTAAGTAATAATATTTAAATGAGCTGGGGCAGAGGCACTGTTCCACATGAATTGATCTTGCTTCTTAAAAAATGCAAGCTATACTTTCATAAATATATGGCAGATAAAGTTATTAAACTAACATTTATGACAGGTGAGAGCTCTCATGAACAGCACAGGAGGAGACGAATTCGCCTGGCTCTGGATCACAGTAGGACAGACGCGTCGGACGCCTGGCTCTACAGCTTAACAGTTATTTGAATTTGGCAATTGCTTAGCCTCTCTGTAACCCTCAGTTTTGTTTATATGGTGAGGTTAACTGGCCTGCTCACTTGAGTTATCATGAACAGTAAACTGTATGATGTGCATAGCTCAGTGCCTAGTTGTACAATAAGTGCTCATCAGGCAGCAGCTGTCACTATTGCTGGTGAGGTGATTTTATTTGACTGCTATAGATAATTATCAAAATATTGAGAATTGATAGTTATCTTAAATATAAGGACATATTCTTGGGAAACTGAAATTCTTGGTGGTACATATCTTATAAAAAAATTATTTGTTCAACTAATTGTTCTCCATGAATAAATGTGTCCTTAAAATTAGTATTTGAATGCTAATCCTTGTGCAATAATGATAAGCATTTGAAAGAAAGCATTTGAAAGAAAGCATTTCCTGAAAGAAAGCTGATAACAGGTGGAATCTGGAAGTGCACATGCGCCAGGACATTTCTGTCCTCAGGGGCTTGGAAAGTCTATCCCATCTCTGTTCAGGCCTCAGAGTTTTTATTGTGAACTTCACATTGCCAAAGTTTACTTTAAAACTATTTAAATCTAGAGGTCAGGAGAGAGGTTATAAAATTATTATCACAGCTAACAATGTTCTGATTAGCAAGACATGCTATGGCTGTAAAATATAAAAATTTCTCTGAGAAAGTTTTGTTCATGTTATTTTCTTCATTACAGTTCTCTGAAGGGCATGCGTTAATTTTTCTTTCTATCTAAGCATGTTAATATATCTTCTAATAAATATTCCTTACTGAATGAAAGCACTGTGGTGAGCATTTGAATAATTTTTTTGGCACTTTAGAGGACAGCAAGTATAATGGCTGTGGATGAGGACCGCAGTGAAGTGACTTGCCTGTTACCTCCAGGAGCCACAGACAGGACTCAGGTCATCCCATACTTTTACAGAAATAATTAAGTTTAGTTCCTGGCCATTGATAAAACATGAATTCTAAAACTCACTTGGAGTCAGGATCTATAAGGAATAGTGTTATAGATAAAATGTTAGTGACAATTAAAATATATTTGGTGGCAATAATATTTCTGTATTACCAAACACAACTTTGATATCATTTATTGGGTGTAGCAGGTTTAAAAAAAAATGTGAGACCAGGTAGTGGTGGCACATTCCTTTCATCCCAGCACTCTGGAGGCACAGATCTCTAAATTCAATGCCAGCCTGGTCTACAGAGTGAGTTCTAGGACAGCCAGGACTACACAGAGAAACTCTGTCTCAAAAAAACAAAACAAAACAGTGTCACTACACTGAGATTCCACAAAGATCCTTCTGTTAGTTTTACAAGTTCTGTTGGAGAGAGCAGACACAACTGGACTCAGAGCCCACCCCAACTTTGTGACTTCTAATTAGTCACTTCATGTCAAGCTTTGGTTTCTTCATCAGACAAGGATAGTGAGAAACACCTGCCGTGAAGACCTTTCTAGAGCCCAGGAATGGCAGTGTCCATATGGAAGGCACAGGGAACACGCAGCTTCTTTCCTTCCCATGCTCACTCCTGGTACAGTAGCCAGCCATCACGTCCTGATGTTCTCTGCAGGGCTGTATTTCAGTGTCCTCCTGAGGAATGACAGGTGATTAAGATTTACAGTCAGTCTGGAGAGATGGTTCAGTGCTTAAGAACTCAAGCTGCTCTTCCAGGTTCAATTCCCAGCACCTTCTGGAGGCCCATAACCATCTACAGTTCCAGTTCCAGGGATCCTACACCCTCTTCTGACCGCCACAAGGCCCAGGTACAAATGTGGCACATAAACATACAGGTGAGCAAAACACTCATACACATAAATAATCTAAAAGAGGCCTAACAGTAACTCAGAAAATTCCATTAACACATTGCCAAAGCTCTGTTGATTTGGACTCAACATCACATTTCCTGTCATTCTTACAAATACCCAAAAGTTACTCAAAGTTAACTGAAAAGTTAAAATTATGTAACCTTGTAAATGACTTAAAGCCAGCCTGACTTTCCACTTTCTGATTATTTCTTAAATAAATTAGTAAAATAATTACCAGGCAAAGAGGTGCTTGTGGTCAACAACTGTGCCAAAGGAGAAGGAAGGAAGCTGGGACAGAGTGGAAAAGGAGGTATATCGCACCCTGAGCAGAGCACTCCAAGGGGAGATAGTATACCCTCTCCTGACCTGCCCATAAGGCAGAAGGCTGGATTCCACCCTCAAGTCATCAGCTCAGAAACCTCTACAAAGAAAAAGGAGGGGGAGCAAGGAAACAATATGAAACATTCTAAGCTGCAAAAGATAGCACAATAGAAACTGTACTTTTTAAAATGTTTTTAAAAAGATAATTTTATACCAATTAATTTAGAAGTTTATACAAAATTGAGTCTCAGGAAAATATCACCAAAATGGACTCCAAAAGAAAAATATGGAATTCTCTAGCTGATTCTGTGATGTTGTACTGAGGCCTTCTACCTGGAGTAACAGACATATAGGAAATGAGAAGTAGTAAAAAGAATAATGAAATGCATGAGACTAGAAGATCAGCAAGAACAGGGTAAGTGGGCTGAAGGCCGACAGCTGGGGTGGAACGTGCTGAATAAGAGCAAAGTAGAACCATCCAGACACACACACAGGTACCATAATGAAACCAAATACTTTGCTACCTTGAAAATAAATTTTTAAGAACACAGAACTTATCATTTGAATGTTTGAAAGTGCCAACAGTGTTTTGCTCTCAGCCTCATCTAAAGAGAGGGCATTTACCCAAGATTATTGGTCACTTCCTAATTGTTTACAAGATGGGGCTCAGGAGGCTCAGCCCCTCCCTGAAGGGTCGCTGGCAGCAAGTGGTTGCTGGGAGAGGGGTGATATTTTTTTCAGGGTTCAGTCAGTACTAACGTAGAGTGCTTATATAAATAACCCCTCACCATGCTGATTTATACAACCCTAATTAAAAATTTGTTACCAAAAATGGAAAAGAAAAAAACATGAAAATGGAAGGGCAACTAACTGGGGAGAGGAAAGAGATCAGTCGAAGTGGTAATAGAACAAGAGAGGGTTATAAGGTGTGAATATGACCAGAGTACATTATATTCATATATAAAATGGTCAAATCCTAAATGTGCATAAACTAAATATGTACAGTAAAAACTGACAGATCTATAAGGAAAAATAGGTGACTGTACAATTTAAATCAATAACATTTCTCTATAGTTAATGATTAAAAACAGTAAAAAAAAAATTAAAGGTGGGTAGTTGGGATGGCTCAAATGTAAAAGTGCTTCCCACCCAAGCCTGGAAATGGGAGTTCAATCCCAGGAGCCCACCTAAAGGTAGATGCAGAGAACTGGCTGTACAAAGTTGTCCTCTGGTCTCCATATGTGTGCTGTGGCAAGTGCACATATAAAAACACATACCACATATACACAATAGTATTAGTTTTTTTAGGTTTTTATCAGTTTAGAAATGACCTGAAAACAGTCAAACTGATACTTATATAATATTCTACCTAACAACAGGAATGTGATTAGAACAGAAATCAATGAAGTATAAGGGTGAATCATTCTTTAAAAGTCATTAAATTGAAAAGTATTATGGTCCAGCTAGTCAGGAAAAAAGATAATGGAGGTGAGTTAGCATAATAATGAAAGAAAGAGAAGACACTAGGCTAGTCCTACAGACAGTAAAGGAGGATGAGGGAGGCCTGGGAACAAACCTATGCCCAGGCATCCAAAGTCATCCAAGAAAAACCAATATTTTCTAATTATGATTTTCTTATAATGAAAGAAAACTTAGCAAAAGAAACTAAGGGGGAATGATCTAACTGGAAAACATTTAAGAATGAAGTACTATTTTATACATTCCTTTGGGAGAAATAGGAAAGAAAGGAATTCTTGAAAACTCCTTATAAGAGGCCAGTAAGTCTCAATAAGAAAACCAGTACAGATATTATGAAGAAATAAAATGTCTGGTTATTATATGTCATCACACAGACATACACACAAACAAAAAATTCAGTAAATAGAAAACAGTATCCAGAAATAGATTAAAAGGTAGCTCATAACCAGGGCCTCATTCTAGAAATGCAAGACTGATTTGGTATTTGGAAAACCAAAGCAGCTGATTCATCATATTAACAAAAATTTAAAAATCTTTCCAATGATGACAGTCATTCCTAATTTTTATTATAAATCTAAAGAACTTCCTTAATAATAAAGACATGCATTTAAAAATCTACAGCTAAAACAATGTAAGAATGTTCTGTTCTCACTAAGATTACATATAGCTAGTGTCCACTTATGAGTTCATACCATGTTCATCTTTCTAGGTCTGGGTTACCTCACTCAGGATGGTGTTTTCTAGATCCACCATTTGCCTTCAAATTTCAAGGTGTCATTGTTTTTTACTGCTGAGTAGTACTCCATTGTATAAATGTACCACATTTTCTTTATCCATTCTACAGTTGAGGGGCAACTAGATTGTTTCCAGGTTCTGGCTATTACAAATAATGCTGCTATGAACATAGTTGAGTCCTTGTATGATAGAGCATCCTTTGGGTATATGCCCAAGAGTGGTATTGCTACTTGAGGTAGGTTGATTCCCAATTTTCTGAGAAACCACCATACTGATTTCCAGAGTGGTTGTACAAGTTTGCATTCCCACCAGCAATGGAGGAGTGTTCCCCTTACTCTATATCCTCTCCAGAATAAGCTATCATTGGTGGTTTTGATCTTAGCCATTTTGACTAGTGTAAGATGGTATCTCAGAGTTGTTTTGATTTGTATTTCCCTGATGGCTTTTATGGGGCTAGCAAGAAACCTGACACTAGAGAAATTCCCAGGAATCCACAAGGATGACCCCAGCTAAAAACCCTAATAGAGGAGAGGGTGCCTGAACTGGCCTTGCCTTGTTGTTGGATTAATGAATATCTTAAATGTCACCATAGAACCTTCATCCAGCAACTGATGGAAACAGAGGCAGAGGCCCGCAGTGGGCTGAACTCCCAAAGTCCAACTGAAGAGTAGGAGTGAGAATATGAGCAAACAGGTCAAGACCATGATGGGGGCACCCACTGAAACAGTTTACCTGAGCTAATGGGAGCTCACCAACTCCAGCCAAACAGGGAAAGAACCAGCATAGGACCAAACTAGACTTTCTGTAGGTGACAGTTGTATGGCTGGGGCAGACCGAGGGGTCACTGGCAGTGGCACCAGGATTTATCCCTACTGTTTGTACTGGCTTTTTGGGAACCCATTCTCTTTGGATGGATACCTTGTTCAGCCCAGATCTAGTAGGGAGGGCCTTGGACCTTCCCCAAAGCAATGTGCCTTACCCTCTCTGAGGAGTAGATGGGGGGTGGGAGGGGGAAGGTAGAGGGGATGGAAGGAGGGGAGGGAGTGGGAACTGGGGTTGATATGTAAAATGAAAAAAGAGATTGTTTTCTTTTTTAAATAAAATAAATAATTAATATTAAGTCTCTGTGTGTTTATTGGGGAGCCATCAGTTCCGACGAAAAATTCCTCCTACAATGGGGCATGTTCTTAGTGATAGACATGGGAAGGTCCAGCCCACAGGGAGATTGTGCTATCTCTGGACAGGTGGTCCAAATTGAGCAAGCCAGGGGAACTAGCCAGTAATCTGCATTCCTCCTTGGTCTCTGCATTCCTCCATGGTCTCTGTATCAGTTACTGCCCCAGATCCCTGCCTTGAGTTTCTGCACTGATTTTCCCTGCAAGCTGTAGGAATAAGTGAACTGTCCTCCTCAAGTTGCTTTTGGTCATTGGGTGGTTATCACAGTATCACAGCAATAGAAACCCTAACTAAGACAGTAGCCTACCAGCCTGGCCTTTAACTTTTCAATCCTCCTGCGTCGGCCTCCTAAATGCAAAAGATTACAGGCATGGTTAAAAAAAAATCAAGCACATACAAAAATATTATTAATCAAGGATGTAGCACAGTATGCACCTTATCTCTGTAGAGTAATTTATAAAACTTTAGGGATAGACACCAAAAAAGTTCTTAAATAAATCCATACCCTAGTTATAAGAATCAAAATTATAGATCCTTCCCAACTCCACTCAATACTCTAAGTGGGGGTTGTAGCTACTATCATTATTGTTGTTATTCCTGAAATTGATAAGTTGTTTCTTGTTTTGTTTTTCAAATCGGGACTCTATGGAGCCCGGAGATCCACCACCTGCCTCCTGAGTGCCACCACTTAAAGGTGTATACCACCATCCTGGGACCTGCTGTTTCTAAAATGTCCCCAGAAATATAAAAAGCCAGATATAACCACGATAACTCTGAAAAAGAACAAGGACTTGTCCTACCATATGTCAAATTATAGTGATTAATAAAGTATGGACCTGCTGTTATGGGTCTAGGGACACTCAAAGATTCACCATGACCATAAATAAATTTTAATAAACAGAGGCTTTTTATTTAGGTACTGATGCCCAAAAGCACTCCTGAGACACAGGCCCTAGCAACATCAGCCAAAGGTTTATAAAGGCAAAACCCACAAGATTACATGTATTCTGTCTACATGTAGACAGGCTCTAATTTTAACATATATATCTTATAGCTGCTCTAGTCATCTTTTAAACACAGTAAACGGGTTTAATTATAAAATAAAAATAAAAGTCTTATGGCCTACTATCTTTCTAAAACAACAAATTTTACAAGATCAATTGATTTTAAAATAGTACTCAACATTGGTGGCAGGGGGGAGTGGGCTGCTAGGGTACAGCCTATACCAGTTAGGGGCTTACATGTTAGAGTCTTTTTTTTATTATTTTTGGTCTCTCAAGCATACTTTACATGTAATGTTAACCATCACATTGGTAAGCAGACCAAGAAGAAAGTTTTAACAGTAAATGTAGCTGAAACAAGTTACATGAAGACGAAAGCTTAATAATACTCCTAACTTTCAAGCATATTTAGAGTAAGTGCGACATGTAAATGTATAAGCTTCTGGATCTTTGGGGTTGGGGGGTTGCTGTGGTTGGGGTTTTGGTTTGAATTGGTTTGGCTTTTGAAACAGTCTTGAAGTAGCCAGACTGTCTTTGAACTCTTGATCTTTTGTAGATATTTCCAAGCTCGGATAATTATTTATAGCTTAATATAAGTCATTTCATGATCCTGGAGAATCTGGCTTCCAACTCAAAACAGGCAGTAATTGCCCAGGAAGAGTGGGGGTTGTGGCAGAAGGAGCCAAAGCTGAGGGCCTGACTGAGCTACACAGCCAGGCAGCTAACTCAAATTCAGCAGCAACCAAACCAAGAAAAGCACTGATCAGTAAGGCACTGTTTAACATCTGGAATGCACTAACATTAACAACCTCTGTCCATCACAGCACTTTATAAAAAGGATGAAAACAAAAATGAAGATAATATTTTTCAATGCATGCAACTGCTTAGGACCCAGCATACAGAAATTAGACTAGAATAGTTTTTGAAGAAAAGTACATAATAATAAAAATCAAGCAAAAAGATTGACAGTCTCATAGCTGACAACAGTCAAATGCTGGTGCTATGTGGAGCAACGAAGCCTTGGGTTCTCAGAGGCTTTGTAAACAATGGCAGCTCTTACTTTCATTGAAAGTTTTCTGGAAATTCACACCTCTATTCTCCTCTACAGAGATAAACTCTAGGCACAGAACATGCTGCACTCCCCTGCCCTCTGCAGATCCCGCACATGCTTCTATCTACTGAGGTACAGCCACAGACCTAAAAATATCATAACATTTTCTCAAAGATCTCTTTTTAGATAAATACATCGAGAAATGAGCATCACAAATCCTAGGTTATACATTTTATAGAACAAAGTAAAAACTTTGGCTAATTATAACTTTATATACCTTACACACATACACACACACACATATATGTTGAGGGTATATATTTATATATAATGAGTTGTGTAAATCACTAGTGTATAGCTATTGTTTTATTATTAAATAATATATGTATTTCCACCAGTACAGATATTCCCAGTTCATCAAGTCTTTACACTGAATTTCCAACAAATTGCTATTTCCTAACAAACACTTGGTGCTAGAGAGACAGCTCAGCAGCTAAGAGTATTTCCTGCTCCTTCAGAGGACCCAGGTTTGTTTCTAAGCACCCATGTGGTGGCTCACAACTGTCCATAACTCATTCCAGAGAATCCTGGCCCCTAGGGGTACCAGGCACACGTGGTGCATGTACTTACATGCACAAAAACCACTCATCTCCATGAAAGTAAATGTATCCTTTTTTAAGTTATGCTTTAAGGCTCAAATACAGTGCAGTGAACAGAGCTTTCCTGGCATGCATGTGCCCCTGGGTTAGATCCTCACTACAGAAAGTGGCAGAGGCCTAAGGAGAAGACAGAAAAAAGAGAAAATGCTTAAAGTCAGGTATGGTGGGTGGTACATACCTGTAACATGAGGGCCTGCTTGTTGGGGTTTCCGTCCTATCCAGTTCCCACAGTCATTAGATCCCAAAGAAAATCACACAGAGTTCTCCAGAAGATTATAAACTGATTGGCCCATTAACTCAGGCTTCTTATTAGCTCTTGTAGCTTATATTAACCCATTATCCTTATCTATGTTAGCCACATGGCTCAGTACCTTTTTCAGCGGGGCAGGTCACATCTTGCCTCTTCAGTGGTCTGGGAAGGAGTGTGGGGTAGCTTCCTTCTTCCCAGAATACTCCTGTTCTCATCGCCCCACCTCTCTTTCCTGTCTGGTTGACCCGCCTATACTTCCTGCCTGGCCAATCAGCGTTTATTTAAAACGTGATTAACAGAATACAAACAATTATCCCGCACCACATACCTATAATCCCAGCACTTAGGAGGGAGACTGAGCCACAAGGAAGGCTGCAAGTTTGAGGCTAGCCTGGGCTACACAGTAAGTACCATACACCATCCAAGGCTACATAGCAAGACCCTGTCTCAAAAAAAATTGTTTTCATTTTAATGCTATAATTGCAAAACCAAGAGTGTGGTTCTGTGGGAGATAGAATCCTTGCCTGGCATTCTCAGGGTCCCAGACTCAATTCCCAGGACCACAAAAGAAAGAAGGTGGAGGGAGGGGGAGAGAAGAAGAGAAGAGAAAAATGGAAAAAAAAACCACCATAATTTCATATTACATGGATAAACAAGCATTTCTATCAGCTAACAATAGATTTAAACAAGAAGTAAACAGAGATTTTAGCTTTGAATTTATCTTTGAAGATACCATTTATGTTAGCAATTTTATCCTAATAAATATAACGAGTCTTTGTCTTTCACAATGAAGTGAAAGTAACTGGTGACCAGATATCTTCCTGATAAATTGAAGTTTTCCTGATAAAGTAAAATTTAAAAAGTTACTATCATAGAAGGCAATATTTCTTAAAACTTTCATAATTTGCAATTTTATTAAACAAAAATTTGGAAACAAGTTTTGCTGATAGTTTTACCTTAAGACATATTTTTGATTCCCTTGATGTTCTTTGGGGTTACTAACAGTTGGATTCATGTATCGTGACATGTATAATGACATTAACCTGTAAATTAGCATGTTGCAAATTAGTATAGCCCTAACATCTTATGCAAATTAGTGCAGCCATCACATCTTTGTGGCTACATTTGAAGACAGAGTCTCTAAAGAGATAATTAATATTAAACAAGGTCATATTGTTGGTTTCTTTGCTAATCAACTGGGGCCCTTATAACAAGTGGAAGCGACAAGAGGAATATGGAGTTAAAAGCACTTGTAGAGGGCACATGGTGGCCTTCAAGGCAGGGAAGAGCCTGCAACAACAGGCAACCTTGTTGGCACCTTTCTCTCAATCTTCCAGTCTCCTAGATGCCCATGGCACAGGATACTAATTTACTCAAAACATTTTTTAAAAAGGTAATTTTGCCTTTTCCTTCCCTACACCTGCCCCCACCACAGCTATATAATATGCAATCTTCACTCACTGAGATCCTATATAATTTTGGTTTTTCTCTCAATTTCATCATTATTGTAACCATACTTGCACACTAATGTAGGGCTGTTTTATTATTCTTTAATAAAATAGATTTTCTGTAGATCAGGGTTAGGTAAGTTATGAATCCCTTTGTCCTCCTTAGCAGTGTTTCTGAATTAGTCAGCTTGGGCTGCCACAAAATATTGTAGACTCAGTGGCTTAAACAGTGGCCTTTATTTTCTCACAGAGCTGGAGGCTGGAGTCCCACATCAAGGCACCAGCCAATTCAGCTTCTTACGAGGATTCTCTTTCTGGCTTGCAAATGACTATCTTGTCCTCACATGGCCTTTCCTTGGTGGCGGTGTGATGAGAAGAAGCTTTCTTTGCTCTTATGGCGACACTGGATTCATCAGTTCAGAACTCTGCCTTTACAGCCGCAATCAACCTTCAGTATTTATAGAGGCCCCTGTCTCAAAACACAACCCACACTTCATAAGGGGTTTAACTTCCACTGTTTAGGGAACATAAGCATTGTCTCTACGCATAGCAATGCACCTTTGTAGTTAGAGTTCCCAAACTACCAAAAAGAAGCAACAAAACCCACTAAGTATACAAACGTTCCGATAAAACGCTGCTACTTCCATCTCAAACCTCCTACCTCAGTCATGCAAGCGCTGGGATTACAGGCATGTTCGATCATGTCTATTAATTTTTTAATGATTCATTTCATTAATAAATCAATGACAAATGGCCCTGTTTTTCTTTTTTTCTTTTCTTTTATTTAAAGACAGGGTCTATGTAGCCTTGGCCAGTCTGGAACTCACTATGCAGACCAGGCTGATCTCAAACTCATAGATATCTACCTGCCTCTGCTGGGACTAAAGATGTGTGCCGCCATGCCCAGCACAGACAGCACTAACAAAATGTTTCTCTTACTTGGTAAGAGAAAACCAAATCTGAACTACAGGAATGACCCTGTGCAAATTGGCAGAGGCTGTATATGCCCAAAGGACTGGCCATGATACTACAAAAACAGGGTCCTTGGTCACCCCCAATCTGGCAAGTAATGTAGAAACAGAATGGGCGTTACTGAGTGGTCTTCACAGAAAATAATAATTCAGGTACTAAGAAGGCAAACTCTTTTGCTTTTGATTTAGCTTACATATGGCCACACAGAAGTCTCATCTGTGATCTGTGCTTTATTACATTTTTTTACCACAGTACATCTAAAAGACAGGTGTCTTTAAGTGGGTCACTAAATTAGCATTCACAACTGAAGTCTACTCCCAAGCCATTAGACTGGAGAAGTCTTTCTTGATTCTATCAACATGATTCTATCAATAAAGGATACTAAGCTAAGAGAGCACAAGGCACTTACTTTTTTAATTATCATGGTTTCCCTAATCTATCCCTTTTACCCCCTCAACTTGGCCACCAGATTAATCTTCACAGAACTCCATGACTCCACTAATGAAAAGGATTCCCTTGGCCTATAAATCAAAGTACAAACTGCTATATTTAACATTCAAGCAACCCTCCAAATCCTGAGGCGTTAGCCTCCAAGGGTTCCACCACTAATGGAGCAAACATCACTTTCTAAGTGTCTGTATTAGACATGTGCAGAGTTTCCCTAACATCTCTCCCTGACCAATACAGAATAATTACTATTTGCATATCGTCTACACTGTGCTCAGTATTATAATTAATCTAGAAACGACTGAAAGCCTAAGGGAGAATGTGTAGCATACATGATCACCGTTTCCTCTGAAGGACTGGACATACGCCGACTGAGGTAAGGGACAGGTGTCCTAAAACCAGTGTTTCCTGGATACTGAGAAACAACTGTCCACCTTATCTTTAATCTTCAGTTCCAGGACCTGACACTTGACAATCACTCCTACCTCTCTCATCTTCACTTGCCATCCTTTTTCTCTTCCATAGTCATTCTCTGGTGACATCACGCGGACTGGTTTTTTCAATCAACAACTATGCATTATTGATCCAGAAACTCAAAAGGCTTCTCAATTTCTTTATCCACTGTTGCCCAGGACTCAGACTGAATTATTACTTACTGGCCCCGTTTATCGTTATTTTATTTGTGGGAAAGGTTCTGAAATGCCTTATTGGCTGATTCTTGGGTGCAATTTTAATTGAACCCAAATCACACACCTTTCATAACCACTGAAGCACACAGTAAAGGGCTAAACAACTTTATGTTAATTGATGTTAATTTGTTTTATTTATAAACTTGTGAATTACTTACACTTTTGTGCCTTTCTTAGAGACAGTCAAGAAAAGAACTTGACACCCTTGGACTATTTTGTTTAGTTGCTGGACATTTTAACTTAGCTATAATTTGCTGGACAAACATTTATGTGTCCGATCTATTACGGTAGGGCTTAATACTAGCTGTCTCCCCAACAGCATCATTGTTTAACATGCATAGAACTCATGCCAGTAAACATGTGAAGTGTGAAATAACGACTGTCGCATGCCTGCATTCAAGTAGTTGCTGTTTCAATGGGATGAAGGTAGTTCTGCGACCAAGGCAATTTCAAAGCACAAACGCCAGAGGAAAACATGATAATGCCCAAACTGTACAGTTGTGAACAGATGTGAATTTTTTTTTCCAGTAGCACTCTGGAAATACACCTATAGGGCCATGGTTAGGGGGTAGCCTTGGGGTGGCCCACCCTCTGGATTCAGTCTTGCCTCTCGTCTTCACTTCAGCCAGGACAAAAAAGTTTATTCCTCCAGCTGGTGTAGAGCTTCCAGCCCACTGCGGCGAGGACTAGAAGCGATGCTCCCACCAGCGGAACGATGCCTGGCAGCCTGCTCACGGCTCAAGAATTACTGCTGCTCCCCTGAACTCACCCGCGCACGTCCAGGGCCCCACCGAGGTCGCCCCTCCACCGAGATCAGCAAGGCTGAGCAGCCCGTTCTCAAGCACCTGGGCTTGGGGGGGTTCCTCGGCGAGGGGCCGGGAAGATAGCACCGGGCCGGAGGCCTCGAGGAGTCACCGGCCGGGAGGGGTCCGCCGCCCGCGAGGCCCAGGAGACGAGGGGCGGGCGGGGCACGCGGGCGGGCGGGGCCGCGCGTGCGCAGTGGCCGCGCGGCCGGCACGCGGCGCTGCGCTCCCCGCTTAAATGAGCCGGGGCTCCCGGCGCGCGCCACTTCAAGGGAGCCCGCCGCGGGAGCGGGCGCCGCCAGCTTTCCTCGGCGCGGGGGGAGGCGGCGGCCGTCGGGGAGCAGGCTCGGCGCGCTGAGGCGCTGCGCCCGCTGCAGGGAGGCGGCGGCGTCCGGCGATGGGGACCGAGCGGAGGCATCGCGCCTGGCCGTGACCGCCGCGCCGCCGCCTCAGGCGCTCTCGGAGCGCCGACGCTGAGGACCATGGCCCTGGAGCAGCTCTGCGCGGTCCTCAAAGGTAAGCGCGGGCTCGGCGCGGACGGCGCCCCCTGCGGGCCAGGCCGCGCTCCGCTCCGCCGCCTTCGCGCCCTTTGTCTGGCCCAGGCCGCCCGCCCGCCGCCGCTGCGAGCTAGCCCTAGGGGGAGCGGAGGCCGGGGGATGCCGGCGACTGCGCTCGCGTCCCGGACCATTCCACGCCGCGCTTCGCAAAGTGTGCGAGCGAAGGCCGGAGGTCCCCGGTCGCCACCGGAGAAAGTCATTCCGCACAGACCCCAAAAGCCCCGACTCGGACGCGCAGGAGAGGCTTCCGAGAAGCCCCGCGCCTCCCGCGGGTCCCACCTGCTGCGGCCGGGAGGCTGCGACACCACTGCGGGCTCCGGCTGCGCGCGGCCGCCCTGCCCGCGACCCGCGACCCGCGCCGCCTTCCCCGGGAGGGATCGCAGGGTCCTGCTGCCCAGTCTTGTGCGGAGGAGGAAGCCGGTCATCAGCGGCCGGCCGACCGCACAAAGCTGGGAAAGCCACTTGGCGGCTGCCTCGTCGCCGAGGTGTTATGTCAGCTAAATATTTCTAGATCGTTTACATTGAAGGCAAAGTTTATTCCGGAACTCGTCCTGGATTGATCCTTTTATAAATCTCGGGGGAAAAGCACCGCCATTCACTAACTGACTCCCTTTTCCCTTAATGATTTAATTGCAAAGGGAATGTCTGAATGCTTTATTTTAAAATCTCTCTTCATATTGAGAGAGACGTTAAGACAGTGATAATATGGGCATGTATAGTTTTAGCACTGAATCTGAATATTTGCACAATTACAAATGTTGGTGTTTCTCACGTCCGTGTTATCACCATATTTTCAAATTTTGTTTTTATTAGAAAGTTCAATAGAACTTTTCATCGTTCTTGAACTAATGACGTTTTAGACAAACTTCATAACTGGACAAATATTCATAAATTCGTAATTGACGTTACAGCCATTGAATTTAAATATTTACCTACCAAGCTATATGCATCAATACTTGTATGTTCAAATTGTGCCAAGATAACCAATAACCTTTTAGCCAGTAAATATTTCGGCTATTCCATAAATTCTTAGTGATTCCATTAGTACATAAAAACAAATCCAAAATTTTGTCGTTACTTGTAACTCCTGATTGATGCAGTCATTTCCTTGGAAATGAACGTTTTGTTTCACTCTTTGATAATAAACGAACCACATGCACAGCTGGATTTCTGCTGGTTTAGGGCAATTTTCTTCATTCTAATTGTGAACCCACCATATTAGTGTTGCAACATCATAATGACAAGTCCATTTGAGTAGCCTTCCGCTAGAAATCACTTGGATCTCATACACAGCTTTACCTGCAAAAAAACTGGACGAAACTGAACTGGATTGGGCGATCTCCATGGGTACTCAAGGAATTGCAGCGTTCCTGCCGTCTCTTTTCAGTGGGTACACACTGCCCTCTCTGGCCAACGCGGATTGTTGCGCCTATCCGGAAAAGATTCCTTCCGTGATGGCTGAGCTCCAGTGAAAACAGTGTAGTATCTGGCTTTTATTATTTTTTTCAAATATTATTCAACCTGAACTATTTTTACATGGCAGAAGTATTTTTACAGCTCGAGATAATTGTGCTGTTGTGGGCTTACTAGAGAGAGTGCAAGCTGTTTTTAATTCTTCTATACTATGCTTTGTAAGCATTATAATTTGGTTTGGAAAGACTAAAAGAAAATATGTTAACATGAGCCTAAGGAGATAATCTGGAGGCTGAAAGAAAAAGGGAGGGCTTGGGCTTTACTGCACACATTGAATCATTTGCTTTTTAAATCAAATGCATCTATTTCCTATATAAAATAATACTTAAAATGTACTTTAAGACAACTACTCTTTTCCAGTGCTACTATTTCCTTGGGTACCAAGGCATGAACAAGCATCCCTTAAGTGTCTTAGAAGTGAGTTTTATCCACAACAATAGGTTCTTCTCTGAAGTAGCCATTTAATACTTGTATAATTAGAGATGCTACTTACTCAAATCCTTGTTTTGGAATATAATGGTCAGTTTCCAGTTAAATATCAGAAACAAGTGTAAAGTTGTGAGTAGAAAGTGATTTATTAAATTACAGTAATTTATTTGTGTGTGTGCACACAAGTGTGTGCGGGCATATATGACAGCATACGTGTGGCAGTCAGAACCTGTGGGAGGTTGCTCTTGGGGACTGAACTCAGATTGTCAAGCTTGGTAGCGAGTGCTTTTACAAACAGGCATCTTGCCAGCCATTAATTTTACTTTTTAAAGATGTCACTATTCTTTTTCTATTTTGCAGCAGTTAGGACAAAAGAATTATTTGACTATTTGAGCCTTCCCAATGTTAGTGAAAGTGAATACTTCACTTGTGTTATTGACCACTTCAGGTATTACAGAATTTGAGTCAATCTTCTGTCTACGGTAGCTAGGCATTATAATCCTATGAAAATCTTCCATTGAGATTATAAACTAATTGTTTCTTCTCAAATACTATGCATTTGCTTCAGAAAAATCCTGTTAGAGCTATTGATATCCAAAGCTATATAATCTGACGTTAAGTTTATGACATAATGGAGCTTAATGACTCCTTGGCCACATGTATGTAAGGCCTGTTGGAACTGAGTATTGCCTTCTGTTCTTTCATCTTAACCCTCATCCAGGAAAGGCTCAGTGGTACTATCCCTTTAACAGCAAAGCCTCTCTTTAATACAGCCGTTTTAAAATGTGACCACCACCTACGCACATACACACAGCTTAGAATAAATTGCTTAATTATCAATTGAAATTTCTTATTAAACAATGGCTTTATTATAATAAATGTTGAACTAGAAGCCAATTTACATTTTTAAACCACACTGTTTCTTAAGGGGAAAGAATGTGTGCATTACAAAGCAAGTTTAAATCAAAGCCGCTTTCAGTCCTTTGGGAATACGGTAGGAAAATGATAGACTCCAAATTTCATACCTAGTTTTCAAACAGTATTTCAAATTTTAGAGGCTCTACCCGTTCAGCATAATCTATCATCTTCCTATGTATTCTTCAGAATAATTATTGATGCTTTAAATGTGCTTCTGGAACTTTAAGGTTAAGATTGAGTTAGAAAGAAGGCTCTTAAGAGGTGATTTAACCAGCAATTCCTAAACTTTCCTTAATGGCAGAACCCCTTCAGAGACACTCTAACAACAAAATCCAGAGCAGCAATTAAGAGGAGCTTTGCTGTACTTGTGGTTCGGAAACTACCCACCTTTCAACATGTTAGCATATTTCTTACAAAATGACATAGTACCATATGCTAATTAGAAAGTTTAATTGTGTCCTGGTTAAGGTTGTTTGGATCACATATGCATAGAGTAATATATTAGAAATTACAACACTAGAAGATAGCAATTATTCTCTCAGATCTGGCTTGATCACATGAAAATTTGATGACAGTTTCTATGGATGTGGGAAGTCGACTCCTTTAATCAATGTGTAGCAGACAAACCTGCCCTCAGAGCACTCACTAACAGCATTGTGTCTATTGTGCAGGAAGAAGAAAGCACTTCTGCTGCAGTCACTTTCTTAGAAATATGCCTGGCAGGGGGATCAGCATCTGTAGGCTGCAGTGATGTAATGTTCACCAACCGTCTTCATCCTCCGCCAGTAATAGAGGAGATTTAAGTTTGGGTATTTTTTTTGCGCTTTGGAATACAGTTGGTCAAAAAAAGCCATTATTCTGTTATCTCTTGTCAGATTTAGCAAACCTTATATTTACTGTTTAGATGCTTACCACAGGAATACCTGGAAAGAGACGTGTTTAATTGCTAGCAAAGATAAGTTGGGCCAAGTTGGTAAACAAGAGTAGTGTCTGGTATCTGAATTTAAAAAAAAAAGTCTGTTCTTTCCATATCCTCCCTGATCCTGATTTATGCTCAGATAAAAAACTAGGCTGTATATGTGCTACTTTTTAAGTGAGATGTGAGTTTGCCAGTAAGTACAGCTCTGTCAGTGCTGTGTGCAGTCAGATCCCTGCTTAGTCACTTCATGCCTTCATCTAATCTGTATGGAGTGCTGTTACCTGCCAGGTCAGTCTAAGCAGTAAAGATTTGTCAGTGAACCAGACAAACATGGCTGTTTAGTAAGAAGAAACTAAATAAGCACACATGCACACGTGACAAATATTGGATATTATAAATAATAGTGACAATGGAGAAAGATGATAAAGAAAACAGATTGGAGAAGGAATCAGTCATGCAGAGACTAATTCTAGACATATAACATGGGTTGGTCCCTAAGACAAGAACTACTTGGCATTAAAGTAATGGGAGGAGGTCTGTGGACCTACAGAGAGCAATCAGAAGAAATGCTAAGGTTCCAGATCCCACTGTACCTCAAAAGAGTATGGCTGGTAGATTTATTTTACATGTAATGGGCATCTTTTGGAAGATCTAGTGAAAGGCTATGATGTGATCTAAATTATACTTTGAAAAGATAACTGGTTGTTGTATGCACATTAGTCTACAGAGGTCTGTAGCACAACTTTTGATTTTCGCCAAATAGCCATTACTCTTCTTTATTAATTCTCTGAATTTTAGTTAAAAAACACGGTTACTCACAATAAAAATTGTTCCCAGACTCTCTTGAGGTTAGGTGTGGTTGTGTCATTTTGTCCTATATAAATATAAAATGATATGTACATCTTAACACTGTTACTTTTTTTATAATAAGCTTTTTATTTTAAAATAATTTTAGATTCTGGGCAAGTTTTGGTTTAGTTTGTGTTTATTTTGAGGGGAAGGGAATAGCCTATGCCATGTCTTTCTACATGTAAAGCATGATACAGTCATGGTAAATATGGAAAGTTGTAATGGCTGGCAACCTAATATCCACATTGAGTCATGAGATGACTTTGGGAACAGAAAGCCTAACTGAATAATAAGACAGATCAGTCTTGGTTCTCTGATAACAATCTGCACTTTGCTTTGACTGCTTACCTCTAATTTGCTTGTCATATATCAGAAGTTTGATAGTATCGTGTTTAAACTGTTCATTTTGGTATTTCTGCTACATAGTCCAGTCGTAATGCTAACATACGAATGCACAAATTGAAAGGTAACAAAGTCAGATTGGTGGAGAACTAGTAAATAGTCCCAGAAGTGAAAATGAGGGTTCTGTCAGTAAAGTTAACCTGGAAGAAGTTCTTAGAAGGAAGAGGTTTTAGACATTGTAGAGGTGATTTTCTAGATGAAAAAAAGATGCCTAAGAAGTGTGGATAGTGAGAAACAATGAGAAATGTTCGTAGGGCCTTAAGAAAACAGCAAAGCAATTCTCCTGATCAACATTACAAGAACCAGTCAATCCACCTCCTGCTCCATCTTTTATTGGCCCAAACTCGTCTCTTTCAGTATCAAAGAAGAGAAAATACCCTTTCTCTTTCTTTCCTATTGCAGGGACCTCACAGTATATATGGTCCCGGGTCCAGCAGCACCAGCATCAGGAAAATGCACAGATGCTTGAATCCTGCTCTAGACCTCTAGACAGCTAAGAGTAAACCCCATTCACCCACCACTCTCTCATCCCATAACCCTGGAGGTGACTGGTGCACACTGAACTTTGAAAAATACTCTGAAATTACTTTCTCAAACCTGAAATAGAATTGCAAGGTCAGGCCTGCACATTTTTTGTATATATTTTTTATTTTTTTATTGAGCTATATATTTTTCTCTGTTCCTCTTCTTTCCCCTTCCTTCCCTCCCCCTCCCCTTCTACGCTCTCCCATGATTCCCACGCTCCCAATTTACTCAGAAGATCTTGTCTTTTTCTACTTTCCATGTAGATTAGGTCCATATATGTCTCTCCTAGGGTCCTCTTCATTGTCTAGGTTCTCTGGGATTGTGAATTATAGGCTGGTTTTTCTTTGCTTGCTTTATTTATTTATTTATTTTGGTTTTTTAAGACAGGGTTTATCTGTAGCTTTGGGGCCTGTCCTGGAACTAGCTCCTGTAGACCAGGCTGGCATCAAACTCAGAGATCACCTGCCTCTGCCTCTTGAGTGCTGGGATTAAAGGTGTGTGCCACCACTGCCCGGCTCTTTGCTTTATTTTTAAAAGCCACTTATGAGTGAGTACATATTACATTTGTCTTTCTGGTTCTGGATTACTTCACTCAATGTGATGTTTTCTAGGTCCATCCATTTGCCTGCAAATTTCAAAATGTCATTATTTTTTTCCACTGTGTAGTACTCCGTTGTACAAATGTACCACATCTTTATCCATTCTTTGGTCAAGGGGTACTTAGGTTGTTTTCAGTTTCTGGCTATGACAAAGAATGCTGCCATGAATATAGCTGAACACATGTCCTTGTGGTACGATTGAGCATCCTTTGGGTATATACCCAAAAGTGATATTGCTGGGTCTTAAGGAAGGTTGTTTCCTAATTTTCTGAGAAATTGTCATACTGATTTCCAAAGCAATTGTACCAGTTTGCACTCTCACCAGCAATGGAGGACTGTTCCAGACCTGCCCACTTTTTAAACCGTAGTACATTACCAGATGTAACATCCAAAAAGTTGTGCCACTTTTCAATCCAGTGGCAAAATGTGAATATGCCCTTTCTAATAGCCTTAGCAACACTTAGGTGAACTTACTAAAAAGCTAATTATTCTAAAAGAATCCCAATTATTCTAGTTAGTAGGCTAACTGAACTTAAAGTAGGTCTGGTAGCCATCTGTTGGCATGTATAGGGTGCTCATTTTTATTCTGTTCTTAGAGAAATCACAAACTAAATTTTTTGGTCCTTGCCTGGGTATATTCGTATTTCAACTGTCAAGATAAGTAACTCCAGGACTGGAGAAATGGCTCAATGATTGAAAGCACTTGTTCTTACAGAAGACTTGGGTTCATTTCCCAGCACCCATATGGTAGCTCACAAACATCCATTTCCAGGGTATCTGATGAGGACACCAAGCACACATGGGTACACATACATGCATTAAAGCAAAACACACATAAAATAACTTTTTTAAAAAATAAATAACCCCTAAAGTAAGTCTCATCTTTGCTTTACCAGGACTAGCCAGAGTGAAAACAAGTTTAAATATCAGCTTAGCACTTTCTCTGTGCTACCATTCCTCATTTATGTAGGACTAGAGCCAAAGCTTTGTCTTTATCAGCCAGCTCTCTTTGTTCCTTTAAATCTCATTTGGATTTTGTACCAAAGGCTGTTGTTTACTCAGTTTGCAAAATACTGAAATACAGCCTCCTCATAGGCTTAAGGTCTGTCTTAACAAATTTGTGTTGACATTCAGTGGAATGAGAATTGAGATCCAGAGGGCTCTTCCAGTTTTTGTACAGTATTCTGAACCAACACATATGCAAGAACAAAAGGCACTTGAGTTCATTTGTCTCCGTGGCTGTACCAGGCACACTGGGTAAGTCCCTTTTGTTTCGTACATCCTCTGATTCACGTAGAGGTCTTGAGTTGCACGCAGAGATTTCTTCATTAGGTACACACCAAAGGGGTAAACCAGGGTTTAAGCTCTCTTCTGCCACTCCAGCTTTTTTCATGACTAAGAGTCATATCCAGAAGAGTAATTGGTTAGGTCTCTGGACCTAGATAACCCACAGTGAGCTAAAACTCGTCTATTTGCATGCCTCATTAAAACAGATAAAATGCTAAAGTCAGCCTCTTTATTCCCGGCACTCAGGAGGCAGAAGCAGGCTGATCTCTGTGAGTTTGAGGCCAGCCTGGTCTCAGAGTGAGTTCCAGAACAGCGAAGGCTACACAAGGAAACCCTGTCTCCAAACAAAACTGGAAATAAAAATAAAAAAAACTAAACTTGGCCAAAGGATTGCGAAGCATTTTAAAGCTGGTGTTTTAAAGCGTATCAACAAGTGTGAGATCCCACAGTCACTTGTCACAGAGAGAATGTTAAACCAAAACTCAGCAAGTTTAATGAAGAAACAGTTTTTCCCAGCCGCCTACTCTCTAGATCCCACACCCCCCCTTCACGCATCTCCCATCCCCCAGGCTTCCCTTTAATTTCTTCCCCTAATTTCCCTACTCCTTTCTCCAGTCATTGAGTTTTTTTAATTGCACCCTTTAAAATCCAAATAACTAGAAGTAGAAATATATTGCTGACACTCTTTATACTAACTGGAATATTCAGCAATTCTAAGAAATTTTCTAGTCCTCCAAACTGATGGTTCTAAATTACAAATTAATTTTATCACTTAATGTTTGTAGGAAATGGACAGGCTCCGGAATGGAAGCTAATTGCCTAATGACAAAGCCCCTTAAAGATTTTAAGCTAGCTGAGTACCTGGGATTTGATTATTCACACAAACACACACACACACACACACACACACACAGAGAGAGAGAGAGAGAGAGAGAGAGAGAGAGAGAGCGCACAACTAAAAGTCATTCTTAGTATAAGACCTTCCCAAAAAGCTAACCCTGTACCCTTAATCACTTTAATATAGTAGAATGCACTTTTTGTCAAAACTTAGAAGTTACAGAATTGTGATGAGACTTGATCTTTGGCTAGATTCAGAACCCTTCAATGCCCTGATTTGAACAAGCAGCACAACACCCCCATGAAACATCCTCTTTTAGCCAACCAAAACTATTAAAAAGGACAAGAAGCATAAAACCATTGAAGCCTTTTCCGGGAGAAAGCAAATCAAATTAAGGACTCTCCAGTTAAAACTACCCATGGCCTCCACATCTCAGTCAAAAGACATGGTTTTGATTTTCTATTTGGGTTCTATAAACTGACTGTTTTACAAGCAGTTGCTTCAAATACAAACAGTTAAAACCCTGATAAAGCTACTCCACTCCAAATCTTCAAGCAAAACTAGAGATCATATATGGTCATTTTTCTTATTTATAACAACTAACTAGGCAAATTAAATATTAAAATTGAAGATGATCTAGTGCTGTGGATGTAAACCCAGGAACTGATGGGATGTCTGAGTGAGTACTATGCCTGGTATAGTACTTGCAGTATGAGGCACAGTGGACTATAGCTAATCTTGGCACTGGAATGGCAGAGACAGTAGAATCCCTGGGACTTGCTGGCCAGACAGTCTAATGAAATTGATCAGCTCCAGATTCATTGAGAAACCTGTCCTCAAAAAGTAAGGTAGACAACTTATCTGCTGATAAGCTGTTCCTCTGAAGGAAATGTTCTCTTCCTCAGCACCCAGTCCCTCAGTAAGAGGTGGGACCTCATGAACCCTTTTCCATGCACTGTGAAGTAATGATGGGCCCAGTCTTGTGCAGGTTGCCACAGCTGTGGTGAGTTTCACAGGACTCTTTCCTGACCTCAGCCTCTTCTATTCTCTGCACCTCCTTTTCCATAATGTTCCCTAAGCCTTAGAGGGGATGATGTAGATGCCCTGTTTAGATGCAAACATTCCACAGTTGCTTATTTTCCAGTTTGACCAGTTGTGAACCACTGCATTAATGTGTTGCTGTATTCGTGACCATTCACTTCAAAAAGAAGCTTCTCTGGTAAAGGCTGAGAGCAGCATTAAGCTATGAGTGTAAATATCAGTATTTAGAAGGTATTTTAACACAGTAACCCCTACTCATGCTTTTACAAACAGCATTAATTAACCTCAATGGGTCAGAAAAATAGAAGACATTTTAGTAAGAGGAGGGGAGAACCAGGGTTTCAGCAATAGAGTACATGCAAGTGTGTGAGGGAGTAATGGGAAGGGTGAAAATGACCCAAAATTCAATTTAGGCATATGTGATGTTGTCAAAGAATTATACACATGCACACACACATACGTGCATGCGTGTGTGGGGGTGTGGGTATGGGGGTGTTGTAGTATTAGCAGTCATTGAGGAAGACACTTGACATCAGCCTCTCTAGCTTACACATGCACATAAACACACAAAAATAAAGTGTGGTCCTACACACAAAAAAACCCTTATGGCACTATTGAGAGATAATTGAACCATAAAGGTGTTAACTTTATCAACGACTTGATTGTTTGCTGTAATTATTCTGGCCAGGAAGGAGTCCACTGGGGTTTGCCTTTGAGGGATATATCTTGTCTTGGCCTCTTCCTCTGCTCTATCTGCTTCCTGACTGCTGTGAGGTGAGCAGTTCTACTCTACCACACTCTTTCTACCTTTATGTGCCCTCTCAGTCCAGAGCGATGGAGCAGTCTTCCTGTGGACTAAATCACTGAAACAGATATAATGAGCCAGAATAAAGCTTACTTTGTTTCTCAGGTGTTTGTCATGGTCACAAAAAGCCTGACTAGAGCAGCTAATCAGATCACTGTTCGTCATGGTGTTTTAGTTACTGTTCTACTTCTGTGAAAAGACAAAATGACCAAGGCAACTTACAGAAGGAAGCGTTTAATCGGGGACCTCCTTAACACTTTCAGAGCATTAGCTTGTGGTCATCATGATCCTTACATCTTCCCCACTCAGCTTCTCTGACATTGAAATATAATAGTGACTTTTGTTACTATTCTGCCTATCCTAGCCATCCCTTCTGCCCTGCACAGATCACCATTATCTACCTCCCGGATCTTGGCCGTGAACAGAAACTTAGTGGAATACTGGACATGCCATCACACCCCTGCTGAAGACTTTGTATGAGTCTGCAACTTTACTGTTCACTGTTCTGCAGTGTCCTGTTCTGAGACACTCAGGAATAAATCGGCTTAATAAGATCTGTGAAGTTTCTTCCTTAGCTTTTCTTCCTTACTCTAGATTTAACTTTGTATCCTGAGCTGATCTGAAAAAAAGCTACTTACAAAACTAAACTCCATTTTTACCAACAAGAACCTTCTCGCTTGGACTGGTCACCTGGAAAACCTATCTCCCTCCCATCACTAGCCACAAGCCAAATGAAGTACTGCCGAGGTTTCAACCTCCTGACTTGGTGTTTCATTCTTCTTACCTCCCTCCCACTGAAAGTCATCTTAGCCTTTAAAAAAAAATGTCAGAGCTTTCTTGTGCCCCTGTTGGGATTATTTTCATTTGAGCTATGAGAACAGAACTTGGCAGTTAGAGATTGGAGGTACCTACCTCTTGGATATCTGGCTATGCCTTTTGCCATCTTAAAAATAGTCTGTTGTTCTCAGACCAAATAACACAGTGTAGAAAGAAACTTTTAAAAATTATTTTAGAGGTAGTTACCATGATGCCAACCCTTAATTATAAGGATAACAGCTGTGGACATTCCTAAGGTATGGTTTACTAAGAGGAATTATCCTGGACATGGAAGAATACTAGGATCTTTGCCAGGAATTGTTACCACCTAGAATGAATACATAATTGAAAAAACATAAATTTTTTCCATTCTGAGTTTTTAATTTTTCTTACTTTTGTGTATGAGTGTGTGCTGTACATATACGAATAGAGATCAGAAGACAGCTAAGGAGTCTGTTCTGAGGAATGAATTTAGCCTTATTTGGGAAGTGCTTTTACCCAGTCATCACACTGACCCCTCCTGCGCTGTTAACACAGCCACTAGTTTCACTACCCAAGACCATTAGCCCCACCAGAGCCCTTCGGACTCCTGTGCTCATATATTCCTAAATAATGGTCCTTGTTGCATGGGACGGTGTCAGTTCTGTTATATGTACCTCAAGTTGTACCTGGATACTTTGGGGCAGATTGGATTAGAAACTTTCAAACTCTTAAAGGTGGCTAAATCTTATGTGGCACTGGTTTCCTCTTGTGTTCTGCCCTACCACGTTCAGTGATTCTCTTCATACAAGGAAGACATTTGGCTTCTCTTTAAGCGTATCACAAGCTCTTTTAACAGGTACTACAAGAGATACATACCAGACTCAGGGTAATGTTAAAACCTTTAAGACTTTGAATTCATCCCAACAAGAAACCAGAACCCAATTAACCCAAGAGATTTTGGAGATCTAACAGGTATCTAGATGCCTTCACTGGCAGCTGGCTCCAAGAAGAGGGCCAGATGACTAGCGAGCAATAAAAAATGAAGTCTGGTAACAATTTGCTAACAGAGGGATGGGTTGGTATCACATTTTTCACAGAAAAATAACGAGCTAAACTTTTGGGGTCTCATGCCTAGTCATATTCCTATTTCAGCTGCCAAGAGCTTTATTTTAACCAAGCCTTCTTCATTCCTTTGGATCACACTAAGTTTATGCCAATGGCTCTGTCTCCCCAGTTTGCAAACTACATGATGAAAGTCTCTCTTTTTGCCTTAAAATTTTTCCTAGCAATATTTTTCATCTTCATTAAGAACTACATTTTTAGAGTGCATGTTGAGAGAGAGAGAGAGAGAGACCACATCTGTGCAGATGTCCAAGGAAGCTGTAAGCTGTAAGAAGATGTGGGGTCCCTAGAGCTGTAGTTACAGACAGTTTTGAGTCACTAGTCTTCTGGAGAAACAGCAGCTGCCATTACTGCAGCCCCAAATATACATTGTTTAATATTAATAAAGCTGAATTTTGTGGTTTTTTTATTTTGGTACATATTTCTGATGGTATAACCATTTTCCATGTGGATATAAATAAATTTGTATATTATGTATTTTAATAAAATGTGCAAAATAAAAACATTTCTTTCTGTCCTTATTAAAATTATTCACACACACCCATTTGGTTTGGTTGGGGGGGTTGCTTTTGTTTTTCAAGACAGTGTTTCTCTGTATAGCCCTAGCTGTCCTAGAACTCACTCTGGTAAACCAGATTGGCCTCAATCTCACAGAGATCCACTTGCCTCTGCCTTCCAAGTGCTGGGATTAAAGGCATGCGCCACTGCCACCCAGCTATTTCTATAGTTAATATACTATCCCCAAACCATTTGTTTTTAAGTTTTATTTTATATGTGTGAGTTTTTATTGCTTACTATGTTTTTAATTTTCTGACACACTTTTTTATTCCTAGTTGCACTATTGGTCTCCTGCTTCTGTTTGTTAATTTCTTTAAGATTATTTATCTTTGGGGCTGGAGAGATGGCTCAGAGGTTAAGGGCACTGACTGCTCTTCCAGAGGTCCTGAGTTTAATTCCCAGCAATCACATGGTGGCTCACAGCCATCTGTAATGAGATCCGGTGCCCTCTTCTGGCATGCAAGCATACGTGGAAGGAATGTTGTATACATAATAAATAAATAAATCTTTTTTTAAAAAAAGATTATTTATCTTTATTTTATATGTATGGATGTGCTACCTGCATGTATGTATGTGTACCACATGTGTGCCTGGTCCCCTTGAAGTTCTGAAGAGAGCATCAGATCCACTGGAACTGGATCATTTTGAGCCACCATGTGGTGCTGGGAACTTAACCCAGGTCCTCTGCAAGAGCATTATGTACTGTTAACCCCTGAGCCACCTCCAGCCCATGTTTGTGGATTTCTTACCCTTTCTACTCGTTTGGTGTCACTTGCTTTAAAGCTATGAGTTATAAATGTGAAATCTAATAGTTTACCTGTGATTCTAGAAAGAAAAAAACGTGAACAAAATGTATTGAACAGTTGTGTGTCATCTAAATGACACACCATGGGAACTGGGCTCCTCTGAGAGGATCATCGACATAAAGGAATGTTTCATTTGTTGAACTTCAGATTCCTAATGTTTTGGGATTATGGGTTTGTTTTGTTTTTTTAATCATAAATCTCTTAATTTTGTTGTGGTTATTGTTTTTAAGTTCAAGGCTCTGTTCCTCTAACTCGGTTCTAGTATAAAAATGGGAAGTGTTTTGTTTTGAGATAGGATTTCACTATGTAGCCCTGGCTGTCCTAGAATTCACTAAGATCCTCTGCCTATTGAGTTCTGGTATTAAAGACATGCTCCCACAACACCTAAAACAGAAATTTAAAAGAAAAGAATTGTTCATTCTGACATGGAGTCTTTAATCAAACAAACAAAAGCCTACAGTGGTTTTTCTTGTTCTAATTAAAAGTTCAATACCTATTCCAGGCAGAATGGTAGTATGCTTTCCACTGAATGGAAGAAAGCACCATTCATAAAAAAAAGTCTTTGAAAAAGGAAAGGCAGTCAATATAGTTGAAAGGATTCAAGAAAACAAGAATGAAGAGGTCAAATGCTTAGATTTTAAGATGTAAACTAAGTGACAAGAACTATATGTTTGCACATTGATAGCCTTGTTAATAGACACTGAAGGCATGCTGTTAAGCAAACCTGTACTGTTACTCTCTCTGTGTGTGTGTCATTTGGCAAAGTCATCAATCACTCTATTTCCCTCTCCCTAACATCTTGTAAGTTATAAATTGCAGTTCACTGTGTCTTAAGCATGTCATTAGTCTCTCCTTTCCAATTCCACAGACTTCTCTGCTTCAACACATCACCATTACTTCACTTCACAAATGATGTCTTCATAAGTTTAGCCTCCACACAACCATTAGGAGTATTGGTCTGAAAGAAGTAGTAATACACTCTCTTGGTTTAAAAAACAATAGTGAGTGACTGGGTTTGGTGGTACACACCTTTAATCCCAGCAGATCTCTGAATTCTAGGCCAGGCTTGTCTGCCTAGCAGTTCCAGGCCAACCAAGACTATGTAGTAAAATCCGTCTACAAAAAAATTAAATTAAAAAATAAAAACCTATAGTGAGTAACTAGAAAGAAATGTATCTAATGGTACTGCACTAGGCTAGCATGCACAGTGCTGTGAGTTCATTCCCTAACACCACAATAAACAAACAAAAGTCTACAGTGTTTTTTTTTAATTGTAATTGAAAGTATAAATTCATCAACATGGTATTTAAGAGTTTTTACTCTTCAGTCTTATCTTGCTTTTTTCTAACCTGCTATGCTACCATATTTCTTTCTCAGTCCAATTAGGTCTGTCACTATACACCTCACTTCCAGATGTTTTCCTCACTTTGCCCTTTTATCTCCAAAAGAATGAATACTAGTTCCCTTCTCCGTGTTTCCATTCTGCAGTCTCTAAATCTCTCTTTTCACCTGTATTTCAGGTAATCTTTGACAGTTGACTCTAGGAAGATGCTAATTTTCCCAGTATCTACCATTTACTTAGCAGAATGCTTGGTACATACGGTATGATATGCACACCATTGAGACTGGTCCTATCATATTAGTACATCTTCTGGATTTTGCAGATAACTAAAATGAAGCTTAAAAGACCTCACAGCTAGTACAGTAATATAAGACAAAAACCTGAACTCCTATATTCACCTGTCTCCTGAAGTCCATACTGTTAGGCATTTTGCTTAATTCTGTAGCCATACCTTTGCCTTCTCAGAAGGAGGTAAATGCTATTGACTAAATGTCTATCTACGAACCTGGTAGTTTGGGGCAGCCTGGTAGTATGTTTTCTACTGAATGGAAGAAGGCACCATTCATAAAAAATGTCTTTGAAATCTCCAAAACACAAAAAAGGGATATATTGTTGGTTGGGTTTCAGATGTTCAGGGTGATGAGTGAAATAGCTTTAGTGTCTAATATGGCTTCCTGTTACAGCAAAACCACAGCACAGTGATGCACAGTAGCAGTGTCAGTGGACTTCTAGAAGTCAGGTGAGCCACTTGAGCTTTGGCATAACACACTGCACAGCTGACCAAATGCATAAACACACTTCAGGTAGAGTAAATAGAGTGGCTAGGCTTAGCAAAAGCCTGCACAACACATATATGTGGGCTTGTTTTCATGTTGAAAAAAAATGTTTTTAACAGCACATGGTATTCATTACTTCTTATATAAATAAGTACAAAATCAGTTACATCTTTTCTTTGGTTGTTTTGGGGTCGAATATTAAATCAGAATATAGCATTTGTTTATTTACATTGTGAATATGTATGTCTGCTCATGAATGTTTGCATGTTTAAGCTTTTACACATTCCCTCTGTGGTACTCATGGGAGGTCAGACACAACTTTCAGAGTCGTTCTTCCGCAGTATAGATGCCAAAGATCAAGCTCAGGTGTTTAGGCCCAATGGCAAGCACCCTTACCCGAAGAGCCAGACCTCTCACTAGCCCAAGGGCACAGCATTTCATATCTCAAAGACTCAGTGTGAATGTTGGTAAGAAATGGCGATTTTAAGCAAAGTGTGTGCACATGTTTATAATCCTAGCATGGGGGAGATAAAGGAAGCCAGATTTTAAATTCAAGACCAACGTGGCCTCCATAGCAGTACCCATCTTAAACAGTGATTTTAGTCATTAGTCCTTTATTGTCATCAGAGTTTCCTTAGAGGCGTAGTAAATGTAAAATAAGTACAACTTTTTAACTATTCTTTTCTGTTCTTTCTCTAGTGTTGCTAATAACAGTACTTGTAGTGGAAGGGATTGCTGTGGCCCAAAAGACCCAAGGTAAAGTATGGAGAGGTACATGGTATGTTTACGCAGTTTGAAAGAATTACAACTTTTGGATGCTATTTCATAATCCTTTGTTTTAGTTTTCTCTCTATTACTGTGATAAAATACCATGACCAAAACAGCTTGGGAGAGGAAAAGATTTATTTGGCTTACAATTTGACATTACAATGCATCATCAAGGGAAGTCAGAGTAGGAGTCAGGGCAGGACCCTGGAGGCAGGAGCTGATGCAGAGGCCATGAAGGATGCTGTTTACTGGCTTTCTCTCCTGGGCTTGCTCAGTCTGCGTTCTTACAGGTCCCAGGATCTACTGCCCACGGTGGCCCTACCCAGTGAGCTGAACCACCCGACATCAAACATTAGTCAAGAAAATGCCCCACAGACAACTGAGGTGCCCTCTTAGATGACCCTGGCTTAGTTGATAAAAAATACTAACCAACACATTCCTCTTAATCATTTCAATGACCAAAAGCCTTCTATTAACGTATGGATCTCAACTTAACCAGAATCAGGTACTAAATTGTCTGCACAAAGTTTGCCCTGGTAAGCTTTTTAAAAGCCATCATCACTAATAACTTTTAATACACTGTTAATTATATTTAAAAATTAAATGAAATTTACAGTTTTATCACTAAGAAAAATAAAAAAGTATCTTTTCTAATGTGAACAAGCAAAGTCTTTTAGTACAGTCTTCAAAGCCCTTTGGTCCTATTGTAATGTCTGACTTTGAAGATTAGCTAGTATGATTTTTTTAAAGCAAATATTCATGTTAGAGTTAGTGCATTTCCTGTACAACTTTATCTTTTATTTTCATCAAAGTTATATGTTCACATGATAAAAAAAATCAAACTATATAAACAATTGGAAAAATTATTTTTCATTCTACCTGTTTCCTGCTTTATGAAAACCACAACTATTTTAAACTTTGTTTTTATTTTGTGTGGGGAAAGGTAAACACACATATGCTACAGTATACATCTGTAGGGCAGGATGACATTGGGAAGTGGGTGCTCTCCTACCACTCTCTGAGTTGTAGAGACTGAAGTCATACCATCATCTTGCAAAGCATGAACTTTTAATCCTCTAAACCAGTGGTTCTCAACCGGTGGGTCAAGATCCCTTTGGCAAGCCTCTATCTCCAAAAAATATTTGCATTATGATTATGATTCATAATCATAGCAAAATTATAGTTATGAAGTCGCAACAAAATAGTTTTATGACTGAGTGATGGTAGCAAACTCCTTTAACCCCCGCATTCGGGAGGCAGAGGTAGGCAGATCTCTAAATTCAAAGCCAACCTGGTCTACAAAGTGAGTACCAAGACAGCTGGAGCTACACAGAAAAACCCTGTCTCAAAAAAATAAATAAATAATTTTTTTCAAAAAAGGGAGGAAGAAAGAAAGAAAAGCAAAAATTAGCATTTAAACCATTCATCAAAGTTTTTCAATACAAATTTGTCTTTAGGTTTAGGAATTTTTTGGTTTTGTTAAATTTCTAAAATTTCCTCATTCAGGAAGGGAGAAAGAGTCAATCTTGGGGAGGATGAGGGGAGGGACTAGGAGAAGGAGGAAAGAGGGAGGGGAAACTGATTGGACTGGGGAAAAATTAAATGATTAATTAATAATAAAAAATTCCTCCTTCATTTTCTCTAGTGTTTTAAGGGAATTCCTAGTATTATAATACTTACAGCCTTCTTGGGTTTGTATTACTGTTTTTTAAAGTTAACATACAAAGTGCTGAGTTTATAATGAAATTCAACATAATGAATTCAATAAATATTTAATTTATGTATATTTTCACACATACTTTTATTTCAATCTGGGGAGACTTCCTCAATTTTTATTCCATAAACTTAACAATTACAAAACTTTTTATGGAAAGAGCCAATAAATATTTAAGCTTCTATGATCCTATCTCTGAAACAGTTAACCAGTTCTTTTGTTGTGTGAAAGCAATTAAAATGAGCAGTTGAAGGGTATTGAAATGGTCCAGTAAAACTTAACACACGCCTATGACATCAGACCTCTGCTCTAAACTTTCTCACTCTTTGATTTTCTCTGTTTGGTGGAGCTTGCTTCTATTTTTTTTTAAAGAATGTTTCTTTTTGTTTTATGACTGTATTTGCTTTTCTGTCTCTGGAGAAATTGCATGAAACCCCGTTGTTACTCGTTGGTTGATAACTTGGGTTTATTGTTTGTTTTCATTTCCTTGCATAGGCTTTATTTACTCATGGTTGCTTTATTCCATGTGTTCCAACATATTTTTCATACTGGAAGCTTTCTTCAAATTCCTGTTTGTCCTTGCATATGTACTTAATAGTTTAACGGGGACACTGAAAAGCTGATCATGAGTTGTCTGTAGGTATGGGTAGGATGTGTTTACCATGGCTGTCATCTGGGAATTGAACTGACATTTGGGACTCTCTGATCTGTATGATTAAGCCGTTCTTAGATAGATTGGATTCCCAAAATATAAATCTCTGTTTGCTGTCAGAGTCTCTGTTGCTTCAACAGACCAAGTGGGAGAAAGCTGGGACTGTCAGTGAGTTCGTTAACGTTTACCAGCCTCTCAATTTTCAGTTGCTGTTTTCACCCTCAGCTGCACCTGGTTGTCCCAGTCCATTAATTCTGCTTTACTTTCACCAAAGTAATCGTGAGATGTATGTGGGTGTGGAGGTCAGAGGACAGCTTGCTGGTTCTGTTCTATATGGCTTCCGGGAATCAAACTTGGGTTGTCAGACTTGGTGGCAGGTGCCTTTTCTGGCAAACGTATCCTTTACTATCAAGCCTTCAAATTAAGTATAATATACAAAAGCTTTCTTCCACTTCTGCTGTGATCAGTTAATTTGGCAGTGGTTCTTGTGGAGTTATATATGCAACTGAGTAGGCAATTGTTTAGGGTGTTTGGGGGAAAGAAAAGAATGCTTCTTATATTTTGCTGTAATGGTATTTAAAATTCCCTTCAAGATGGACAAAACATTGGAATCAAGCACATTCCTGCAACCCAGTGTGGCATTTGGGTTCGAACCAGCAATGGAGGTCATTTTGCTTCACCAAATTATCCTGACTCGTATCCACCAAACAAGGAGTGTATCTATATTTTGGAAGGTATTTAACAAATCTGTGTTTTCTTGGATAAACTTCTACTTCACTATAAAACTGAGGACATTAGCTAAATGCCCTGTTTAAACCAGTTAGAACAAATTTTAAATATGTTTGCGAATTAAATTATAATAAAGATAAATATTTGTAAATATCAAATACATTAACAAAATAATAGTTAATTTTAATGAGAATGTTTAATTGTTTAAACTATAGTTAAACTATGTGCATCACTGTATGAGAAACTTCCCTGATAAGGAACATAAGTTCACCAGCGTCCCTGCTGGGCTTTTTGTTCGTGCTGAGTGCCTTTGCTTTCTTCTGTATCACATATGACACACTACATTGTTTTTAAAGTAAGCAAGAATTAGCCTTTCACCTCTTCTAATTTTAGTCAACCAAATATATTTAACTAAAGTAATGACATATACCACAGGGACACAGTACTATAATTCTACAACATAGCATGATTATTCCTGTGAAAGAGCTTTTCTTACAGCTTTGCATACATAGTTCTCAGTGAGATTCTCAGATGTGAAGCATTGAAGTGATTGATTTGTTTGCCCACACATGTTATGTCTTGTTCATGCTGCCCTGTTTGCTTACTCTTACTTTATAGCTGCTCCTCGTCAACGGATAGAGCTGACCTTTGATGAACGCTATTATATAGAGCCATCATTTGAATGTCGCTTTGATCACTTGGAAGTTCGAGATGGGCCATTTGGTTTCTCTCCACTCATAGATCGTTACTGTGGCATGAAAAGCCCTTCGTTAATTAGGTCAACAGGAAGATTCATGTGGATTAAATTTAGTTCTGATGAAGAACTTGAAGGACTAGGATTTCGAGCAAAATACTCATTCATCCCAGGTAACAAATTAAGTGTTCTTAAAAAAAATAAGTTACCTTTCAGTATTTGAGTTACCACTGACTTTAGAATCTTAAGGTTAGAAAAGGATAATTTGATCAAGGTAATCAGATTAAGACTAAAGAAACTGTCAAAGTCAAAAGAAAATCAGTTTAGGAACAAGTAAAAACTTTTTAAAATAGGGAGCAGTAGACCACATCCCAGTCTAATTCTGTGGTAGATCAGGCAAAGTTGCATTTTCTTCTTAAATACCTTTTAGGGCACACATCTAAGACCAATAACATCAAAATAAATATATACTTTTAAATAACTGAACCCACTGTCTTTTCACAATTCCCACAAAGGCAGATATTTTTAATTGAACTTATTATAATTACTTTAGAAACTACTTAACAATAGAAATACTCCTGCACCTGCATTTGAGAGGGCTAGATCTGGTTTGTCTTTTCTCTACCACTCAGTAGCTATAACACTGAAGCATGAGTTTGTACCTGAGACGTAGTAATACGTTCTGAATTCACCTCCTGGATCTTTCATAACTAGTTTATACACATCTGGTAACTTAAGGAAAGAGAAATAAGAGTTGTAGTTCTAAAAGCCAAAAATTCCAAAATCCAGTAAAGCCTAGCTCAAAGAACAAATCTTATTTTGTTTGGGGGTACAGCTGGGAAATTGATACAGTCTCTATGTACCCCTAAGCTGTCCTCGAACTCCCTATGTAGACCATGTTAGCCTCAAACTCCGCCTGCCTCTGCTGAGATTAAAGGTGTGCACCACACCCCATTAGATCTGTTCTTTATCTCTTCCATTGTCTGGAAGACTATCCCAGCATTTCTGTGTTGTGACTATATTGCTCTAACTTCACAGCTTTTCTTAAAATTCTTTTTCTTTTTTATTTGTATATGTGGGGTGTGGGTGTGGGTGTGTGTGTGCGCGCGCGCGCACGCGCACCCACTTATGCACAGTGTGCCCACAGAGACCAGAAGAGGGCATCATATTCCATGAAGCTAGCTATAGGTGGTTGTGAGCTGCCTTACAGGTTCTGGGAATTAAACTCCAGTTGTCCCTGCAAAGAGCAGCAAGTGCTCTTAATCAATGATCCATCTCTTCAAACTCAATCTAATTAAAATTTTTATTGATGTATTTTATGTTGTAATGTAATAGTCACTCTTTTTAAATAACCATATATAGTAAAATTCACAGGGATTTGGATGTGGATATATCTGGGCACTACTACACTGTCAGCCTACTTCATCATCTTACCTACACCTTGTAGGTAAAAACACTGATCAAATGCTGTGAGAACTCTAAAGCGCTATCCAGTGAAAAGTACATGTAACTAATGTGGAAACTCAGAAATCAGTATGTTATTATGTCCAAGGAGTTTGCAAATATAACAGAATGAGAAAACAACGTTGTGCAGCAAGTGTATAATCTTTTTAGTTTTGTTTTTATGGAAGAAATTTAGTTGAAAAATACACAAATGAAACTAATTATAATCCTGTCACTTTATGTTTAAAATCATTGCTAACGATTTGGTAGTTACCTCTTAAGATGAATTTCTTTATTCAGCTTGTTTTACAAAACTGGTCATGCTATGCATAAAACTCTATTACCAGCATTTTTTTCCTTAAAAATCAAACACCTTTGTATCTAAATCAATAAGCATTATGGAAGTTTTTTGCACCTATATCATCTATCTAATACTGAAAGGACAGTATTTTCAAAAAGTAAAACTCATCTAATAAACTTTAATAATAATTTAGGATCACAACAAAACTAAGCAGGAGTAACTATTGGATAAGCCCCTTCACTCCCCTATATCCACATCTTTCCAAAAGAATGGTATCTTTGGTACAATCCATAAACCAACACGGGCACATATAATTACCCAGTCTGTAGCTTACAATATAGTTCACCCTTGGTATTATATGTCTGATGAGTTTGATAAATAGCATATATCCACTGTTATACAGAGCAGTTTGCCTAAAAATTTCCTGTGTTCCACTCACTACACACCCTTCCTCCCCCTAAACTGCTGGCAATCACTGGCCTCTTTGTTGGTTTACCATTTCCACGTCATGTACAGTTGGGATCATGCAGTATGTTGACACTTCTGGTCAACTTCTTTCACTTGATTATATGAACATAAGGTTTTTCCATGGTTTGATAGGTGATAGGGTGTGTGGTGTGTTACATTTATTGTGTATATGTTTGTCACTGTGCATGGGCAGAGGTTAGTAGACAACTTGAAGGAATCAGTTCTCTCTACCAATTGTGAATTGTGATATGTGCTAAGGAAAATTATCTAGAAACAAAAGGCAAACCCAGTTGTCTACGTGCAGTTGTATAAGTCATCTAAAGCTGTTTGCCGCTCTGGTTGGTGGTGTGAGCCTGGGAAAGCAGGTTCCTGAAAAGGAGGCGGACTAAAGTCCCATGCAACAGCCAGCGTTATTCAGAGCATCAGACAGTTTACACCTGAGAGTTAGGAAGGATCACATGAGAAAGGTACTCAATTAAAAAGACAGGCCATACTTGGCAAAGATGTGCTTTTTCATAGAAGCACATGCATAACAGCAGTGGAAGTAAACTCACTCCTATCTGCTATACCTGGGAGAAAGACAAAAGAACATTCTAAGAACAGTTCTGTGTTTTGAAGAAAGTGAGGTCACAAGACTTGTTTTCTTGGAGTTTCTCACAAGCACTCCAAATTCTCATACAACTCCATTCTTGTACTGTGGTCTGACATCAAGTAGGCAAATTTATGGAAATAGAAAGTAGAAAAATGGTACTTTAATGCGTACAGACTTTCCTTTCTGATGATGGAAACTAGTTCTGAAAATAAAAAGGGGCGATTGTTGAACGACTATGTAAATATACTAAAACATCAAAAAATTGTTAGCATAGCTAGGAATGGTGCCACACACTTATGTTCCCAGCTGCTCAGGAGGTTGAGAAATGCAGATAGCACAGCCTGGGCTATATGCAAGACTGTCTCAAAAACCTTAGTTAACATGGTATGTTTTACTTGGAATTTATCACAGTACAATGTAGTAACTTGTTTTCTCAAAATGGCAAAGTTAAGAAGAATGGCTGACTCAGTGATACATAGGATATTCTCCCTGTGAACTTGTTCACAGAGCTGAATCAGCCATTTCTAACAAAGTATAAAAAAGTGATTTGCTTAAATAGGTCAGGCCTGTAATGTTTACAGCCTAAATTAACTGAAGTAATCATTTTAGTGTCAGAAATGCTTTTACAAAATCTTATATATAAATCACATCTTTACAAGTTATAAGTTCCTGAAACAACAAAATAGACAGTAAAACATGCTTTTTTCAGGGCCTGGGAAGAAGTTCCAGTGATTAAACTGCTTGCTGTGCACTTGAAGGACTACACTTCCATGTAAAAGAAACCATGTAAAAATGCAAAGCTGTGTGTGGGGTGGCACACACCTGTAGCCCCAGCACTGGGATGCAGAGACCAAGTAGATCCTAGCAGCTCAGGCTCTAGGTTCTGTGAGAGAATCGTTAAGTTCAATGAGAGATCTGTTTCTTATTAAAATAAAACAAAAAATTGGAGCATGATAGAGGAAGATACCCAAATAGACCTCTGGGCTCTACATACATACACAATTTTTAATAGTATTTTTAAAATATTTTTTAATAATCAACCAAATTTAGGGCTGGAAAGATGGCTCAGCAGGTAGAAGCATTTGCACATAAGCCAGGCAAGCTGAATTTAATCCACAGACTCCCACAAGGTGGCAGGAGAGAACTGACTTCTGCAAGTTGTCCTCTGACACACACACCCCTAATTAATTAACTTAAATCATCTAAGTTTATATGTAAAGACACTCACATTGAGCAAAAGTTGTTTTGTTTTGTTTTGTGCTTTTTACATATCATGAGAAATTTTTATACAGTTTATAGGTAAAACTGCTTGGAATTTCTGGAATAGTTTATCTTTGTACCTTATAGGTCTTCTGGTACTACGTTCATTAAATTTTATACTAATAGAAATAGCATAAAGATTATATAATATTCCATTTTATAGAATTTATAGAGGAAGCTTAGGAATTAAGTACTTTTCTATACAGTAGCAAATCCTGGACTATATTGAGTTTCCTAGGTTATTTCTTCTAATGTGTCATATTTCCTTTTTCTGTAGGACAGGGATTCCCCAGTTTTATCTCTAAACTTAGAAAACAAACTCATATCAATAAATATGTGATACATAATAAGCTAAAGTGTTTATTTTGCTGTTATTTAAAGGTATATTTCCATTTACACACTACATAGAGAGTTTAAGGCAAGCCTATACACACTACACTAGCAAGGTAAATAGATAACTTGTGAGTTCAAGGCCAGCCTGAAAGAGCTGTGAGAAGAGACCCTATCTCTAAATAAATAAATAAATAAATATTTCCAAAAGAAAGAAAAAAATTCTGATTAATTTTCTAAAAAGATCCTATAGCTTTTCCCCAGTATAGTTTAAGATTTTAATTCTGCTTTGATTTTTTTTTATGCAAAAGAACTGGTGTCCACTAGGTGACTCTTTAAACAAGGATGAATTTAGTTTTAGTTTAAAAAGAACAATCACTGAAATGTATTTGAAGTTAAGCCAATAGTTTATTTCTCCACTTTCCAATATGTAATTTGGTAACTTGCTGAAGTATCTTCAATTAAAGACAGTATTAGTAAGAATTGAGTGCCCTCTTACTTGGAGTAAACCATGTATATAAATTAGTTTTTTCAGAGTATATATTGTTGCAGAGCATAAACAAATGTAACACACCTTAAAATAATATTCTATAACAACATATAGAGTCTTATATTTGTCATTTCTATTTTAACTTAGAAATAAATGTTGAGGCATCTGTGTAATATATTTAAAAAGAACATTTGACCATGATTAAATATGAACTATTTATAACTCAGTAGCATTGGGTATATTTATATTATTTTGCAAGTATCACCACTACTAATTGAAGCAAATATTTTAGAAAATATTTAATATAGCTCAACACAAAGGAAATGTATATCTTTTAAGACTAATAGTATTCCATTGTATTAAATGTACCATATTTTATTCATCTGTTCATATATTAGTGGACTAGCTATTACATTTGACAGTTAATATTTTCAGTAATAAAGCATGCATAATGAAATAAAAAGTGTACAGATTTTCATTAAATGTCAACCCCATAAGCATTGTCACAGATGGCTAGGGATATGCAGCATCTATCAATGAAAATGCCTCTTAACGATGTGATGTAGTGAAGCTTTAGATCTAAGTTAGGTCTGAAAGAAGCTCAGCACTAATGACTTTCTTCTCTTTTCTGTTGCAGATCCAGACTTTACTTACCTTGGAGGTATTTTAAATCCTATCCCAGGTTTAGTATATTACCTTTTTCTTCCTGTGACATTTTTTATTAGTTTTATTTTTCTTTGAATATCTTTTCTTTTTTTTTTCTAGATTGCCAGTTTGAGCTCTCAGGAGCTGATGGAATAATACGTTCTAGCCAGGTAGAACAAGAAGAAAAAACAAAACCTGGCCAAGCAGTTGATTGCATTTGGACAATTAAAGCCACCCCAAAAGCTAAGGTATTGTTTATTATATGTTGACTTACTCAGAGAAGGCCCTAAAGAGACATGATTCCTATAATATACTGCTTGAGTCATGTAAATATTTGTGACTCTAAATTTTTTTTGTTTCATTTCCTCTATTGGGCACCTACTAAGATCATAGTGGTTTTGCAGTTAAATAAACTGAGATCAAAATAATTAAAAATATTATACATATATTAAGATTCTTCTTTAGGTTTTAAGTATTGTGTGCTCAAAGACACACATGCCACAGCACACCTTTGAAAGTCAGAGGACAACTTCATGGAATTGGTTTCTCCTTCCACCTTTATGTGGGTTCTGGGAGTTAAATTCGGGTTATTGGGATTGCACAGCAATCGTTTTAACTGCTGAGCCATCTTATCAACTCCATATTAAGATTTTTTTAATCTGAGAGTATTACAGTTTTTAAAAAAATATGTGGAGTTCCAACTAGTGAATACAAGTATTGTTGGGTTTGATTGTTTGGTTGGTTGGTTGGTTGGTTTGGTTCATTTTGTTTCTGTGCTTTAAGGGCCCGGGAAGATGGCTTGGTGAGTAGAGTGCTCGCTGTGCAGTCATGAGGACCTGAGTTCAGATTCCCAGCACCCACATAATCAGGGCCCTTTGTGGTAGTGCATGTCTGTCACTTCCGTACAAGGAGGGAGAGAGACAGGCGGCTCCCAGAGGCGTGCTACTCAGCCGGTCCAGCTCAGAGGGGGAGCTCCAAGGTTCAGTGAGAAACCCTGTCTCAAAAAATAACTAGGTAGCATCAAGAGAGGAAGTTACTGGCTTATACATGTACAGACATGACACATACATATGTACAAAGTGTCTTCAGAAGAAACCCCCTTTTCTGGCAAGGACCTTTAGGCTGGAAGAAGTTAATATGTCTTAAAGGGTTGGTCCTACAAGTTGAAATACATCATTGACTCTCTCTCTCCAGTCTGTGTTCTCACTGCTGACCCTGTGATCGTGTGAAACTGTTACAGAACGATGCTGTGAAAAAGAGTGCCTTTCAATAACATTGAGGTTGATCGCTGACCACCTTTTGCTTTTATTTTTAATTGTTACTTCTAGGACTATCAGCAGAAATAAAATTAGACTTAATTTATGCATGTGTAAAAAGGGGGAAGAAAAGAAAGAGGATCTGGGAGAACATATCATGATTTGGGGACCAACCTGGGCTACATACGTGAGATGTGACTCTCCCACAAAAAAAATTAAAATGAGATTTATAATTATGGAAATGATTAATAGCCTGAAATATTTTAAAATAGACCAAAAACACTTGGAAATATTGGACAAAACTTACCAGGTATTCCTCAGAAAGCAAATATAAGTTCAAGATAAAAACCAGTAATTCTTATGAAAACAGACAACTGTATATTAGTACAATAAAATAAAATTGATACAAATGCCTCTGACAATTTCAGTTACTCATTACTGCCCAGGGGTCAGAGATGGACATACCAGGAGTTTGGTTTTAACCCTAACTCTGAAAAAAAGAAATAAAGCATAGGGCTTGTGTAACCATCGTGAGGCCTCTTACACAGCCAGAACTGTTTTAACAATCTTTTCTCATTTTACATTCCTAGTTCCCACTCCCTTCCAGACTCCAGCTCCCTTCACCTTCCACCCACCATCCACTCCTCAGAGAGGGTGAGGCCTCCCATGGGGAGTCAACAAAATCTAGCACATCATTTTGAGGCAGGACCAAAGTCCTCCTCCCCTACCTCCCCCCCCCTACTTCGTATTTAGGCTAAGCAAGGTATCCCTCCAAAGAGAATGGGCTCCATTCAAACACTAGGGATAAATCCTGGTTTCACTGCCAGTGGCCCCACAGACTGCCCAGCCACACAACTGTCCCCCACTTCAGAGAGCCTAGTTTGGTCCTATGCTGATTCCCCCACACAGTCAGAATTCTCAAAGGGAGATGGCTGAAATGAAAGGGTAACCAAGAAAACATGTTACATGGCTTCTTCTGGTGAGGTGAGGTTTTGTTTGTTTGGTTGGTTTGGTTTGTTTTTGAGACAGGGATTCTCTGTGTTAACAGTCCTAACTGTCCTGGAACTTGCTTTGTATACTAGGCTGACCTCAAACTCAGAGATCCACCTGCCTCTGCCTGCCAAGTGTGTGCCGCTTTCATACCTAGAAGGTAACCTTTGTGTTTGGGATATGAATTGATATTGCTTGGTCAGTCCAGGAAGTACAGATCACAAAAATTAACAAGAGAGTCTAGTCCTGAGTTCACAACTGTAAGGCAATTAATTCATCCAAAATAGCCAAACCTACTATGGAGCTTGCACCCATAAAATGCCACTGAAGGTCACCTCCCAATCCCAATTAAGTAACTCCTCTGCTCACAGTCCATCATAAGGTGAAAGTAGACAAAACAAGGACAAAAAAGTTTAGTCTCCTGGGTTTTAGATTTCCCAAGAGCTGTATCCTACGAGAAGGAACAGAAAGATTAGAAAGAAAAATGACCAGGTAGATTTTTTTAAAGGACTACATGTATAGAACATCAATAAAAAAAGGAATGGTTATTTTTAAAAACTGAGGAAATTTAGTAATAGGAATGTGTAGCAGTATCTTAAGATATTTTTCAAGAATTGATGAAAGGCATAACACAGTGGCTCCCAAAAAGAAAATATGTTTAAATGATGTGGAGATTGAGCTCACAGACAGGAAAAAATTTAAACATCCTGAGAATAGAAAAATTGTCTCCAAAGGGATATTTACTAGTTTATCGATTACATGTATTTATTTATTATGTATGTGAAGGGGATACATGCGTGCCTTGGCATACATGTGGAGGACGGAAGACAACATGCTAAGAGTCAGTTCTCTCATTTCTCCTCTTGGGACCCAGGAATCAAACTCAGCCTTCACAGTAGGTGTCTTTACCCACTGATCCATCTTGATGGCTTGATGCTATTTAGATTGACCCTAGTAAAATAGAAGCCCAAGGAGATGGATGTGTTGAAAGTAAGGAAAATAATAGCTGGTAACTACATTTCTATGTCTGTATGAAGAATGAAAGCAAAGCTAAGGGATTTCTGGCTAAAAATGATAAGTGAACTAGGTACAACATTTAAAATCCAAGTAAGTCTTGTTTATAGGACAACTGTGTAAAAGTTTGAAGATAGGAAGGTAAGAGATGTGTCTAGGAGTTGCCTCCGTGAGTAAAGTGCTTTCTGTGTGAGCTTTAGGAAAAAAAAAAACCCTTTCCCTAGGGTCACCCAAGACCATCAGAAAACACATATATCCTGCATATCAGGATTGCAATTCATAACAGTAACAAAATTACAGTTATGAAGTAACAACAAAAATAATTTTATGGTTGGGAGTCACCACAATATGAGGAACTGTATTAAAGGGTTGCAGCATTAAAAAGTTTAAACTAACTGTGTTAAACTAATGTATATACAAGGTCAAATGTTTGGAAATGGGACATATGCTACTTAGTAATCTATATAGCACAAAAGAAATCAGGATGGAACTTTGAATACATATAAAACTTAGTAATTAAAATACTTATATCAAAAAATTGTGGGATACATTTAAAACAGTACTGTAAGACTATTTGTGACCATACACGCATCTTTTGGGGGAAAAAGCTTGAATTTAATGAGCTAATGTTCATCCTGAAAAGAAAAATGATAAATTTCAAGAAGGTAAAAGATAATTTTAAGAACAGATATAAGTAAAAAACCTGATGTCCTTGTTAGTCGTAATTGTCAGCTACCGTAGAGTCATCTGAGAGGAGAAGCATCAGTTGAGGAGTTACTGACAGACTAGTCTATCAGCATGTCTGTAGGCTGTGCTCTACCACAGTTTCCTGAGCTCTGCAGCCACAGTTTTTATGTAGACCCCCTGTTGACACTCGGTGCCTCTTCCTGTGCTATTGAAGTTCTTCCTAGAAAGTTCCTGCGCCTATTGCAGGGTCTTGAAGAGGGTTTCCCTATGGCTTCTTTGAAAGTTTCAGTGCTTCACATTCTAAATTAAGGTCTTTGATCAATTTTTATTTGATTTTTGTATAATGTGAATGATATAAATTTAATTTTATTCTTTGGCAGGTAGAGGTCCAGTTTTACCAGCACCATTTATTGAATAGGCTATCTTTTTTTCCCTAGTGAAAGTTTCTGATTCTTTTTTCAGTTAGGTGTAGGCATAGTTTTGTTGGTTTACTCCTGAGTTCTGATTGACCTCTCTGTAGTAGTACAAGGCTGTCTTTATCACTATAGCCCTACAATATAGTTTGAAGCCGGGAATTGAATTGCACAGGAAGAGGCACCAAGTGTCAACAGGGGATCTCCATAAAAAAAAAAAAAAAAAAAAACACTCCTGAACAGCTAAGGAAACTGTCAGTAGAGCACATAGCCTCCAGAAAGTGAGAGCATCTTTACTCTCACTCAGATAAGGAGCTAATATGCAAAAAAGAACTGCAGAAATTAAATACCAAATAAATAAAACTGTCAGTCAGCAAATGTGCTAATAGAGTTTTCAAAGAAATACAAATGACCAATAATTATTTTCTAAAATGTTCAGCCTCCCTAGTCATTATATAAATGTAATTTAAAGCTGTTTTTAAGATACCACCTCTCACCGGGTGGTAGTGGCACATGCCTTTAATCACAGCACTCGGGAGGCAGAGGCAGGAGGATCTCTGTGAGTTCAAGACCAGCCTGGTCTACAAAGTGAGTTCCAGGACAGCTAGAGCTGTTACACAGAGAAACCCTGTCTCAAAAAAAAAGAAAAAAAAAACCTAACTGGTTATAGATACCATTGATAAGAAAGAAGAACTCTTTTCATGGTTCATGACAGTGCAAATTAACACAACCATTATGGAAATCAGTTTGGAGATTCCAGGGGGGAGGACTAAAAGTAGGGCTGCCATCTGACCCAGCTATTTTACTCCTAGACGTAGTCCCAGAGAACTCCTTACCTATCATATTTGCATTCCCCATATTTATTGCTGCTCTCTTCCCTATAACAAGGAAGTAGAACTAACTTAGCTGCCCAACAACACATAAATGCATAATGAAAATATGGTATATATTTAAAATGGAACAGTCTAAAAGAAAAATGAAACCACAAAATTTGAAGGAAAATGAATAGATTTAGAAAATATAATCTTAATCAGTATCACCCAGTCTCAGTAAAAGTTCTCATGATCTTCCTCATATGCAGATCCTAGCCTATAATGTATACATGTATAAGTAAACAAATTACATGTGCTTATAGAAAAGAAAAATGCTTACTAATGAGTTCATTTATAGTATAGTTTGTATAAGTCCTTTTAATGATGTATCAAAGTATAAGGAATTTTCGGTGCAAAATAGGTCCTTAAATGAGCAGCGTCCATATGTGATTCCATGAGGGGCTATTACTGGGAAACCTAAACTTTAAATTATGTTTTTCTCTGAATATTCCTATAAAATGCATTTCCTTGTAAGTACTATGTTTAATTGTGTATTTTATTCTTTAAACAAGAATTTTAGCTATTCAAATTATAATATAAAGGTTGCTAGGTATATACTTAAAACAATTTTGAAAGCATTGAGAACACCTGGTAATATTGATTTATTGTCCCTTGTAACAGGAGGAGCCGGCTGCTTATTCTGGCCGCCCGGCTAGCTTACACCCGAAATAACAACACAGAAACTGTATTAATTAAATTACTGCTTGGCCCATTAGCTCTAGCCTCTTATTGGCTAAGTCTCACATCTTGATTTAACCCATCTCTACTAATCTGTATATCACCACGAGGTCGTGGCTTACTGGGAAAGATTCAGCATGTCTGACCTGGCGTCTCCATGGCGGCTCTCTCTGACTCTGCTTTCTTGATCCCAGAATTTAGTTTTGTCTTCTCCACCTACCTAAGTTCTGCCCTATCAGGCCAAGCAGTTTCTTTATTGATTAACCAATGAAAACAACACATAAACAGAAGGACGTCCTACACCAGTTCCTGAATCTCAGAGTAACATGCCAGGCATTTGTTCTCTTCAGTATATAATTCTAAACTGTATCATTTATGATAAATAACATACTTTGAGTTTTTTAATAAAAATATACAAATAGCCAATAGATTTCAAAAACAGCTAAGCATCACTATTAATCACAATAAAACAAATCAAAATTTGACAAATTAGAATGGCTGTTACCTAAAATTCAATAGCAAATACTCCTCGGCTGAGGAAAGGGTAACTCTTGTACCTTGTTTATGAAAATGTCTATTAGTTGTAGCCACTATGGAAAACAGTGTAGGACTTCCTCGGAACACTATAAATAGCACTGCCATGGGATTTAGCTCCTCTTTGACCAGATATATCCAAATGGAAAACAAGTCAGTGTTCAAGGAGATGATTGCCCTTTGGTGTTCCAGTGCTGTTTACAGAAGCCAAGCTATAAAATCAACAGATATGTGAATGAACATAAAAGGTTATATATACACAGTAGAATATTATTCAACTATGAAAATGAAGTACAGACATTCTGAGCCTAGATGAGATTAAGTTAGTCACATATAGACAGGTGCTACACATTCTCACTTATAATGTGGAAGCTAAAATCAGTTCGTCTCATTAGAGTAGTGATGAGCCCAGGCTGGAAAGCAGGGAGGAGGAAGGGAAAGAATGACTGACAGGCCCAGGATCCGGTGGGATAATTAGTTGACAATTCTCTGTGTATTTCAACAAAAATAACAGAGGTTTTTATATTTCTAACACAGTGGTAAATGTTTAGAGTAATAGCTATATGCTTATCAGCTTTAGTCATTACACAGTATAGTTTGAATTGAACAAGTACTATGTGTTTACTAAAAATAAGCCAGTCAGTGGTGGCACACCCCCTTTAGTTCTAGGACAGCCAAGGCTACACAAACTCTGTCTCAAAAAAGAAAAAAATGATGAAAATAAGCTGGGTGTGGTGGTATCACATGCCTGTAATTGCAAAGTGCAGGAGAGAGTGGCAAGAAGATGGCAAGTTCAAGGCCACCTTCAGCAAACTTAAGCCACCTAGAACTACATAGTAAAATCCTATCTTTTAAAAAGTCAGTAAAAATATAAGTAAAGGTTTTTTAATTTTATGTGTATGTGTTTGTCTCCATGTATATAAGTGTACCACGTACATATCTGGCACCCTCAGAAGTCAGAAGAGGGCATCAGATCCCTTGGAACTGTATTTACAGACAAGTGTGAGCCTCCATGTGACTGCTGGGAACCAAGCCGTGTCTTCTGGAAGAGCAACCAGTGACCTTAACTACTGAGCTCTCTTTCTGTCTCTCTCTCCAGCCTCCTAAATATTTTTTTAACTATTGTAAGACAAATCAACCATAAAGTATACCAGATAAACAGCAGATACAAATCTGAGAGAACCACTGTATTTAGGTATTAAATCCAGTGAACTCAGATTTAAATTATAAAAGGAAATGATTCCTGATATTAAAAGATGATTGGAAATTTGAACACTGGTATATTTGATATTAACAGTTTGCTTATTTGTTTTGACTGTAGCATGGAATAGGATTTGTATGTATATACATGTGTGCATCTGCATGTGGGGGCCAGAGGTCAGCCTCAGGTATGGTTCCTTGAAAGCCATCCACTTTGCCTTTGAAAATAGGCTGTATCACTAGCCGAGGGATCACCAGTTAGACTGAGCAAACTGGCTTTAGCAACTCTGGAGACCTATCGAATCCACCTCTCCAGTGCTGGTGCAGCAAGCCCACCATGCCCAACTTTCCACTTTGGTGGAAAATAAAGCAGATACTGTATTGACTAAGCCATCTCTCCACATTTTTTCCAAAGTGGTGCATATAGAACCACTTACAAATGAAATTAGTGTGTGGCATTTGTCTGTAATAAGGGCAGAAGTAATGAAAGACAAAAGACAAAACAGAATTAGCCGAGTTGATTGTTAGTGAAGTTGAGGGATAGTTTGTGGAAATATTATATATTTTGTCTGCTTTACGTGTTTAAAGTTTTCCAGTTGAGAGTTTTTAGGTTATTACAAGAATATCATGGGAAACTTTATTAGTAGGTTGGCAAATAGTCTAAATTGTGATGTCTGGATTATAGAATCTCCCCATTTCCTCTCTGTTCCTCGCTTTTAGCCCTGTTTCTTTCTCTTCACAAAGCGTAGGAGACTAAAACTGAGGAAATTCTCTCGTTCTTGCCAATGAAGCTGGGGAAAGGAGTAACACTGCCAAGTCAGCTAGAGAAGACACTGGACAGAAGTAGAGGGACAGCGCTGACTCTGCTCCTCCACTGCATGTGCACACAACAGAGCCATAAGATGGCAAGTTACAAAAAAAGCCACATTCTCAGGCTGAGTGGTTCATTACCTGGATAAGCTTACACAGCACAGCAAATGTTTACATCCAGCATTGGGACCACCATCACATGAAGTAAGGTTGAGCTTGTAGTGGGAAGCTAACAGCATTGATTGCCTGCAAAGGCGTTAGGGAGAACAACAGAAATCAGTGGTCTACAGGATATTTCAGTCTTGCATCATAATATTCAAAGTGTCTAGGATTGACAAGTAAGTTAGCTCATGTTATAATCCCAACACTTGGGGTGCTGAGACAGAGGATGACTGTAAGCTCCAGGCCACCCAGGGCCTCATAGCAAGATTCTGTCTTAACACAAAAATGGTCTAGAATAAGTTTAATGCATACAAACAACCAAGAAAATAGAATTAATTCTGAAATTAGATTCTAACAATTCCCCCACCTTAATGGGATCCAAATATCAAACTGTCAAAACTTAAGATCATCAGTGTAACCAAAACTGGGCAGGAGGTTGGGAGTGGTCGTGATAGGATTCAGCGGAGAAACTGACATTTAAAATCAGACTTAAACAGTGTATGAAGCTTTCAGAACTGCTGAAGATAATGTCGATCAGAATGCAGATAATGGAAAGTCAGCAAAACCAGACTTGAATTGGTAGAAATTATCTAACCTAAATTACAGATAAATAAGTGAAACAAGTTGATAGAGCCTCTGGCAACTGTGGGACAATTTCAGAAGGTCTCGCATTTGTATCATCTAATCTATGAAGAGAAAGCTTAGTGCAGAATAAAAATTAGAAGAAGTATTTGCTTTTACAATCTCAAGTTTGGTGAAAAATATAAAACTTACAGACTTAAATTCACTGTGATTTGGGCATGGCAGTGCACACCTTTAATCCAGGCAGATCTCTGAGTTTGAGGCCAGCCAGGTCTATAGAGAGAGTTCCAGGACAGCCAGGGCTATGCAGAAAAACCCTTTTTCAAGGAAAAAAACTTCATTTGCAAGGGGTTATTAATTGGAAATAACTTCTGAGTCCAGGCTGGGATCTTGTATCCACTTCTTTCAGCACTGGACCCTCATCTAGCACAGATCCATGCAGGCCCTGTATCTGCTGCCACAGTATCCGTGAGTGAGTTCGCATGTGTGTCAGTCCTGTTGTGTTTAGAAGGCTTCGTTTCCTTGGGGGTCCTCCATTCCCACTGGCTCTTAGAATCTTTCTGCCTTTTCTCTCAGTTTCTTTGAGCTCTGAGGAAAGGGTTTTAATGAAGACATCCCATTTAGGGCTGAGTGTTCAGAGGTTTCTCATTCTGCACTTTGTTCTGTTTTGGCTCTCTGGCTTTTGTTCATATCTACTGCAGTAGCTTCTCTGGGCAGCATCTCTGAGGATGGCTGAGTAAGGCACTGATCTCTGAGTGTGTCTGAATGACAGGAGTCATTTTATTGTTTCATTCCTTTAGCAGAGCAGTAGTAGTTGGATTTCCCCCAGGGTCTCGGGCCTATCTAGTCTTAGGTTCTGGGCCACTCTAGCAGTATCAGGCATGGGTTCTATCTCAGGGAGTGGGCCTTGTGTAGCTGCGTTGATGTATCCACAGGAAATGACCAGTTTGGGCTCCATATCCCCTACTGCTAGAAGTCATAGCTAGAGTCACTCTCATAGATTCCTAGGTTTCTAGCTCATCCCAGAGATACCCCCGATTCTAGTTGTTTCTCCCAGTATTCTCTCTTTCCATCTGCCCCACAACCTGGTCTAATTTGTAGTTTTAAAAACCTAATTATTACCTTCTGTGAGCAAGAATATGCTAGATTATGATTTAGCATATGATCCTTCTCTATGAAGACATTACAATCTAATGGAGAAAATTACAGTGTTAGAACCATGAACAGAGTGTTTTTATTACATAAATAGTAAATTAATGAGAGCTGCTTATTCTATATACTTAGAAATGCTTTATTTTATCTGAATACTTCCAAGTAACAGTCCATCACTGAGGAAGTCGGGTCAGAAACTGAAGCAGAAGTCATAGCGCCCTACGGCTTACAGGCTTGCTCAGTTTGCTTTCTTATATACCAAGGATCATCTGCCCAGACATGGCACCTCCTACAGTGGGCTGATGTATTACAAATTCTAATTGGTATTAATAAAAAAAAAACAGAATCAGGGTTATTATATATATAGGGTTAATGCCGAAGATCAGAGAAATATAGTGGCCAGCAACTAGAGAGTTCTTTTACCTTTACCAATGCTCAGACTGCATCTCCAGACTGCTGCTGTTTCCCACAAACCTCAGACTGCCATAAGTTCCTGTCTCTTCTTGCATTATATTCCTCTCTCCACCCAGCCATATTATTCCTGTCTCTACCTCCCCAGTGCTGGGATTAAAGGCATAGAGTCGCAGAGATCACATTTATGTGAGCTCTGTTTCTCTTTTAGACAGATTCAAGCTCATGTAGCCCAGGGTGGCCTTGAACTAACAGAGATCCCTCTGCCCTAGTGGCTTAGCTCTGCACTCTGATCTTCAGGCAAGTTTATTTGTTAAAACACAGACAAAATACCACTACAAGCTGAGTCCTCCTACATCAATCATTAAGAAAAACCTGTACAGACTTTCCTACAGGCAATCTGATGGAAGCATTTACTTGATTGATGTTTCTATTTCCTAGATGTCTAGGTTTGTGTCAGGTTGACAAAAACCAACCAAGACACAGACAAATAGTAAACATAGTTTTAAAATTTTTAAATGTACTTTATTTTAATACTACTGTTAATTATTTTTTAATATTTTTACTTTTGATTTCTCACTGGGCTATTATGTAGCCCAGGGTGACCCTTGAATTGGCATGAGTTCCTGGCACTCCTGCCTCCACTTCCCAAGTGCTAGGCTTACAGGTGGGCACCACTTTGCCAAGCTTGTTTGGGGTTTCGCTGTAGGTAATTTTGTTGGATTGGTTTGGGGTTTTTGGAGGCAGAGTCTCATATAGTTCAGGCTAGTCAGGAATTTGCTATATAGGATACTGTTTGCCATGGTTTTGTTGGGTTAAGCCTTTTAAGGGTAGAAAGACTACCACTGCCTTATGAGTGACATCTGGGAGGTTGAGTCCAGTGACAAGTCAGAGGAAATACTGCTTTTCACACAAGAACGTTTTAATTATAGCACCATCAAGGCAAATAGAGACAAAAAGTGAGAATATATGTATGTGTGTATAAATGTAAGGCTTCCCTTAAAGTTGAGAAACACACTTTAAACACAGATCAGCCTGAGTTCAAATCCTTACCCCTGGGGGCTGGAGAGGTAGCTCAGCAGGTAAGATCACTTGCTGTTCTCCCAGAGGAGCCGGTTCTGTTCCCAGCACCTACCTGTATTAGAGGTTCACAGTCACTGTGAGTTCAGCGCCAGGGGTTCTGGTAACCTCCTATGGCTTCTGTGGGTACCCACATACACACGACAGACACAAAAACCTACAAATACACATAAATCAAAATAAATCTATTTTTAAACTCTGTGCTCCATATGACCCTAAGCAGATTGGATCTCTCTTGCTATAAATAACACTGATTTATAAGGTTCTGTTAGACATTAATGCATAGTCTTTGTAGCAAAGAATGTAAAAATTGACTTATTATTTATCACAAGTTGGTTTACTTTTGTCTGAAGATTTACATTTTTACATTAAGAAATTTTATAAAATAAATAAAGCAAACACTAATAGTGGTTATAATATGGATCCTATGTTTTGTCTGAAAAAGTAGAAAATGTTATTTACAGAGTAGAATTTTAAAAAAGCTTAAGTGTGTAGCAGTGGAATTGTGAATAAATGATAGGGTGCTGTGTGGGTGAGGATTGCAATAAAGACTGTAGATGAGCCTTGTGATGTGTTACTACAGAAGTGGGGTGCATTTATCTTGTGCATCTTATAGTTAAACTCAGATTTTGAGAGGTAGAAAAAGGGCTGGGGATGTCTTCTATGGATGCAGCTCTGAGTTTTGACTCCCAGCATTGCATAAGACCAGGTGGGGTGGTATATGCCTGTAATCTCAGCACTGGAATGGAGGAAAGAGGAGGATTGGAAATCCAAGGTCACCTTTGGCTAGATACTGAGTTCAAGGTCAGCCTAGGCTATATGAGATGTTGCCTTGAACATAGATAAGTAATAGAATGCATAGAAAAACTGAAAGTACCAACTAATAACTGTTAGAATAATAAAACTTTGAGCAATTCTTTTATTTCCTTTATATATTAATACCATGAAATTATCATTATAACAAGATTAGATTATGTAAAAATACTCTTTGTTTTAAAAAAGCATAAACTTTAAATTTCTTAATGTTTGATTCCATTAGTAAGACTGTTATTCTTAGGCCTTTAACTACTGAGGTATCATCCTTCTGTCATTGTGTTTTTCAGTCAATCATTACAATTCATTCTACTATGTTGACCAAATCTTAAAATAGAAAAATTTAAGTATTTTTTAAAACTCTTGTGCTTTGATATTACAGATTTATTTGAGGTTCTTAGATTACCAAATGGAACACTCAAATGAATGCAAGAGAAATTTTGTGGCGGTCTATGATGGAAGCAGTGCTATTGAAAATCTGAAGGCCAAGTTTTGTAGCACTGTGGCTAATGATGTAATGCTGAAAACAGGAGTGGGAGTGATACGGATGTGGGCAGATGAAGGGAGTCGGCTTAGCCGGTTTAGGATGCTCTTCACTTCCTTTGTGGAACGTAAGTAAATAATTAAAATCTATTGCATAATTTTCTCTCATTCACGATATGCTTACTGAATACCTACTTTTTTTGACAGAAAAGTACTTTTATAATGTCATTTTGTAAATTGTCACACTGCACTTTTTAACTCAATGGGAGAATTTTCCTCACTGCCTTACAGCAAACCCTTTGCCAAGTCAGCGAGTTAATACAGGAGTAAAGATCGTCAGGGCAGAATTTGGGAGTCAGATTATGGCACATGATACAAAGACAAATGATTTGACACACCATAAAACACTAACTTTAAATACATAGTGGAACATGCTTGTTTTAAAAGTATCAACATTAATTGTATTACAAACCAATGAATTATCCAGAGGAATTGTTTTTTCTTTTTTAGATTTCTTTATTTTACATACATTTGAGTGCTTGACTCACATGACGGTCCATACACTTAGAGCCTGCAGAGGTCAGAAGAGGGTATTAAAACTGGAGTTATAGATGGTTGTGAGGTACCATGTGGGTGATGGGGCTTGAACTTGGATCCTCTGCAAGAACAAGTGTTCTTAACCACTGAGCCATCTCTTCGGCCCTGAAGTAATATTTGTCAATATGAATATGTGTTTTTGACAAAAGCATGTCAAAGTATATAAGTTACGATTCTGTTCTTAAGAATTGTCTGTGTGGCAGGAAGAAAGGGGTTGGCATGTAAAATAGCAGCACTGGGTCAGTGAAAAGAGAGTGCAGAAGTGGAATCTTCTGTCTTAAAAAGAGTTATCAGACCAGGCATGGTGGTGCAAACAGATCTCTGTGAGTTCAAGGCCAGCCTGGTCTATGTAGTGGACCTGCTGAATAATAGAGAGACTCCCATCTCAAAAATTAAAAAAAAAGTTACTAGCTGTAGTAATTCAACTTTGTTGGTAATTACTGACTTCAACAAACTATGCAAACCATGGGCACCAGAAGTTTAGATACCATGTTGAGGTTTTTTCACTTTTCGTAAATAGTTTTGAATTTGCAGAAATTTTCAAAAATAGCAAAATTTTATATTTTTATTCATACTTTCCTAATGGTAACATCATTAAAAACAAGATGAAAATTAGTGTTGATATACTATTAACCAATCTATAGACCTTCACATATGACTAATTTTTCCCTTAATGGCTTTCCCCCCATTTTTAATAGCTTTTTTATGATCTAGTTTCCCACATTGCTTTCAGTTGCCAGTGTCCTTGGTTCTTTCCATCCAACAGCTGATCAGTCTTTACATGTCATGATCTAGACACGTGAAGTGTAGTAGTTAGTGATTTAATAAACTGTCCACTGACTTGGGATTATGTGATTTTTCCCATGATTTACTGAGGTCATGCTTTTCATCTAGAATACTAAGTGCTTTCTCTGTCCATCATGTCAGTGAAGTTGGGATATGAAATACTGATTGTCATATTAATGTTGGCTGCCATATTAATGCTAACCCATTTCCTAATGTGGTGCCAGTTTTCCCCAGTTACAGAATTACTCTTTTTTCCTTTCTGGTCTTTTGAGGACTGTGGAAATGCCTTTTCACAGCTAATTTTAGAATCCATTGAAATTTTTTGCCTGTAACTTGCAGTAGTTATTTGTTCATTGTTTACTTACCTAATGATGATTTTCATTTCTATCATTCCTTCTGCATATTCTAATTACGGTTTTGCTGTAAAGAGAAACTAGTCTAGTCTTTCTCTCAATTATGTATTTAGTTATTGTGTGATATTATTCCTAGGAAGACATGAACAAATGTCTCTTCACTCCAAATAGAAAATCAATGACGGACTAAAGTAAAGATGCTACGCACCCAACTTTGTGGACCAATGAGGTTTTCTAGGGTTACTTACAAGAACAGGAAGAACCAAAGATGGCTGCATCATCAAAGCCTGCACCAGCAAAAGCTGGAAACCTGAAGCACACTGCAGAACTTGGAGCAGTTCAGCTAGTAGGGAATGTCCTTGAGATTGCCTCCTGTCTCTTTCAGTGTCCAGTCATTACTTTTCTTTTTTCTCATTCTCACTTTTTATTGGCCAGAGTATATCATTGGACCAGGTTACTACCAGAGAGTAAGGCAGAGCAAATCTCTCCTCCAAGGACAGGGATCTATAAGCCACAAAGAAGCAAGCAGAGAAGGGAAAGGACAGGAAACTGAATTAACATCCAAGCACTCAGGTTTAGATACAGCTGTGTAAGGGAACATCAGGTTCACCAAAAACCAGTTGGGTCTTTTGAGATGTACTAGTTCATTGCTCTTTTTTTTTATTGATTTTTATTGAGCTCTACATTTTTCTCTGCTCCCCTCCCTTCCTCTCCCTTCCCCTTCAACCCTTTCCAAAGGTCACCATGCTCCCAATTTACTCAGGAGATCTTGTCTTTTTCTACACCTATGTAGATTAGATCTATGTAAGTCTCTCTTAGGGTCCTCATTGTTGTCTAGGTTCTCTGAGATTATGATTTGTGTGCTACTTTTCTTTGCTTTATGTTTAAAAACTACTTATGAGTGAGTACATGTGATAATTGTCTTTCTGGGTCTGGGTTACCTCACTCAAAATGATATTTTCTAGTTCCATCTATTTGCCTGCAAAATTCAAGATGTCATTATTTTTTTCTGCTGTGTAGTACTCCATTATGTAAATGTACCACATTTTCCTTATCCATTCTTTCGTCGAGGAGCATTTAGGTTGTTTCCAGGTTCTGGCTATGACAAACAAAGCTGCTATGAACATAGTTGAGCACATGTCCTTGTGTCATGATTGAGCATCCTTTGGATATATACCCAAAAGTGGTATTACTGGGTCTTGAGGAAGGCTGTTTGCTAATTTTCTGAGAAATCGCCACACTGACATCCAAAAGGGTTGTACCAGCTTGCATTCCCACCAGCAATGCAGGAGTGTTCCTTTTTCCCCACAACCTCTCCAGCATAAGTTTTCATCAGTGTTTTTGATCTTGGCCATTCTTACAGGTGTAAGATGGAATCTCAGAGTTGTTTTGATTTGCATTTCTCTGATGACTAAAGATGTTGAACATTTCCTTAAGTGTCTTTCAGTCATTTTAGATTCCTCTGTTGAGAGTTCTCTATTTAGGTCTGTACTCCTTTTTTTTATTGGATTATTTGGTTTTTTGATGACCAGTTTCTTGAGTTCTTCATGTATTTTGGAGGTCAGACCTCTGATGTGGGGTTAGTGAAGATCTTTTCCCATTCTGTAGGCTGTCGTTTTGTCTTGTTGACCGTGTCCTTTGCTTTACAGAAGCTTTTCAGTTTCAGGAGGTCCCATTTATTAATTGTTTCTCTCAGTGTCTGTTCTACTGCGGTTATATTTAGGAAGTGGTCTCCTGTGCCAATGCGTTCAAGTGTACTTTCCACTTTCTCTTCTATAAGGTTCAGTGTGGCTGGCTTTATGTTGAGTTCTTTGATCCATTTGGACTTGAGTTTTGTGCATGGTGATAGATGTAGGTCTGTTTTCATTCTTCTATATGTTGGTATCCAGTTATGCCAGCACCATTTGTTAAATATGCTTTCTTTTTTCCATTTGATATTTTTTGCTTCTTTATCAAAAATCAAGTGTTCGAAGGTCTGTGGATTAATATCTGGGTCTTCAGTTCGGTACCATTGGTCCTCCTGTCTGTTTTTATGCCAATACCAGGCTGTTTTCAGTACTGTAGCTCTGTAGTAGAGTTTGAAGTCAGGGATTGTGATGCTCCAGAAGTTCTTTTATTGTACAGGATTGTCTTGGCTATCCTGGGTTTTTTGCTTTTCCATATGAAATTGAGTACCATTCTTTAAAGCTCTGTGAAGAACTTTGCTGAGATTTTGATGGGCATTGCATTGAATCTGTAGATTGCTTTTGGTAAGATTGCCATTTTTACTATGTTAATTCTACCTACCCAAAAGCATGGAAGATCTTTCCACTTTCTGGTGTCTTCTTCCTTTCTTTCTTCAAAGATTTAAAGTTCTTGTCATACAGGTCTTTCACTTGTTTGGTTAGAGTTACTCCGAGATATTTTATGCTATTTGTGGCTATTATGAAAGATGATGTTTCTCTGATTTCTTTCTCAGCCCTTTTATCATCTGTGTACAGGAGGGCTACTGATTTTTTTTTTTAGTTAATCTTGTATCCTGCTACATTCCAGTCATTGCTTTTAACCGTATACTTCATGGCATTTGTTGGTGAAACAGGCTCACTTTATTTTTCCAGCTTTAGAACTGACTATATTTCTAGGGACTCACTTCCTTTTCTTACTATGAGAAACCTGTTTAATTGTCCAAAATAGATTGATTTCTTCAACCCATACACATAATTTCAAAACTGCTAGCCATTATCTCTGTGAAGAACATCCTAACAGAGTATCTCATGTGTCCAGTTCTTTTTTTTACATACTAGGTAAAATATACATAAAATTTATTGTCAACCATTTTTACATGTACAAATTTGTGGTGCTTAGCATTCAGGTACTTTCATCTTATTATACATTTTTTACCATTATCTTAGTCACTGTTCTGTTGCTGTGATGAGATATCATGACCAAGGCAACTCTTATAAAAAGAAGACATTTAATTGGGGGCTGTCTTACAATGTCAGGGTTAGTTCATTATAATCATGCTGGAGAGCATGGCAGCACACATGGTGCTGGAGCAGTAACTACGAGCTACATCCTGATCCACAGGCTGAAAGAGAGAGCCTGGGCTTGACATGGGCAGAGACACTCTTCCTCCAATAAGGCCATACTTCCTAATCATTCTAATCCTCAAATAGTGCTACTCTCTAATGACTAAACATTCAAACATATGAGCCTATAGAGGTTGTTCTTATTCAAACTGCCACACCATTATCTATCTCCAGAGACATTTTTGTCATCAAAACTGAAATTCCACACATTAAATCGCCATTTTTATTTTGCTCTCCCTCGTCCTTGTAAGCTCTACTCTCCTCCACTGTCTGTTAGTAACTCACATAAGCAGATCCTGCAGTGCTTGCCCTTTCCTTTTGGTGGACTTAGTTTCATACTTTAAAGCTTTTCCATGTATCAGAATTTTGTTCTTTTTAAAACTTGATAGTAGCTCATGATAATTGCATCCCTATAACCAAATACCTACTAGAACCAACATAAGAAAGTAGAGTGTTTATTGAATCATGGCTTGAGAGAGTTCAGTCCTTGATCGTTTGTCTCCATTCACTTGGACAGAGAATCATGGTGGTGGTAGCATTCATTTGTGACAAGCAGGAAGCAATAGTTTTGGAAATGGCTAGGGACCATGACTTGGTGTGTGTGCCATGACTTGGTGTGTGTGTGTGTGTGCGTGTGTGTGCTTATGTGTATAGTTTATAGGTCCTACATCCCACCTAATCCACAAGCCCCTCTTATAGCACCACTGTCTATATTTAAAACTTAAGCTGTGAGAAACCTTTTGTATTCAAACCATAGCAGTATTTGTTCATCGTGTTGTTCTTAAAACTGACTGATAGAGACTTTTGCTGTTTGTACTTGTTGGTTGTTATGAGGAACAATGCTGCAGATATTGGGGTGCCAGGACCACAGTTCCTACTTTTAATTTTTTGCTAGCTCATGTGGTAAATACATGTTTAAATTTCTAAGGAACCAACATATTTTCCACAATGGCTATACCATTCTGTCCCACCAGGAGTGAGCTCCAATTTCGCCACACCCTTGCAACACTTGAGCAGCTTTTGAATTTTTTTTTACTTATAACCCTCACTGTATGAAAAATGGAATCTTATTGGAGGTTTGATTCATAAACATCTTTTCAGGGTTACTTAGTTTAGGCTTTCTCAGGCCTTTTACTCATTTTTAAATGGGGTCGTTACTAAGTTGTAGGAATTATATGTTTGGTATCATTCCCTTATCAGATAAATATTTTTTACATTCTGGGTGTTATCTCAGTATTTGACAGAGTTCGTAAGTTTTGCTGCTGTTTGAAACAAGATTTCACTATTTCACCCTGGTTTGCCTGAAATTCACTATGTAGACCAGGCTGACCACTAACTCCCTTTCTTCTGCTGTCATCCAAATGATAAGATTAAAGGCATATATAAATGGTTTTTAATTTAAATAAAGGTCAGTTTATCTGTTTTTTTTCTTTTGCTACCTGTGCTCTTATTGTGATAAACAAGAAAATCACTAATAAAAAACCAGTGTCATAAAGTTTTTCTTCATCTATTTCTCCTAAGAGTTGTATGACATTAGTTCTTATGTTGGGTCTTTGATACATTGGAATATATTTGTTGTATTTGTACAAGATGAAGACCCAGTTCATTCATGTTCAAGTACATAACCAGTTTTAACAGAGCCTTTTGCTGGAAAGATGCTGCTAGTACTCTTACCAAAAGCCAGTTGACCTCTTATGAGAACACTTGCTTCTGGCCCCTGTTCTGGTCTGCTCTTGGCTGCTTCCACCTGTTTTGATTTGGAGTGTTGTAGAAGGTCATAAAATTGGAAAGTACAGGTCTTCCAATATTTTCTTTTTCAAGACAGCTTGAACTATTCTAACTCCCTTCAGAGTTCATGAAGTTTACTATGGATTTTCTTTCCTTTTTTTAATTTTAGCAAAATATACTATTGGGATTTTGATAGGAGTCACTTTAAATTTATGAATCAGTTCAAGTAATACTGCCATCTAAACTACATTTTCAAATCAATGAACATAGAATGTCTTCCCATAAATATAGACTTTTGTCATCTTTCATTTCTTTTAATAATATTTTATAGTTTTCAGTTTCTAAGTTTTTCATTACCTTTGTAACTTGCAGTTTATTTTAGTGAATATTTATTATGATAAAAATAGATTCTCCCCACTATGTTAGTTAGTTTTCTGCTGCTATGATAAAGCGCTATGATAAAACAACCTGTAGAGCAGTGGTTCTCAGCCTAACTATGCTGCGACCCTTTAATATGGTTCCTCATGATGTGGTGACCCCAACTATAAAATTATTTTTGATACTCCATAACTATAATTTTCCTACTGTGTGTATTGTAATATAAATATATAATATGCAGGATATCTGACATGTGATTCTCAAGAGGATCACAATCTACAGGCTGAAAATTGCTGCTGTGGAAGAATTTATTTTGGCCTATGGTTCTAGAAAGTCCATAATGGCTTTTCTGATTCCATGGGCACTCTACCAAAAGCCCTTGCAAAAATAGGGGGAAAAGCACAGCCTTACTCTAGCAGCTGTCAAAGCTGGATTTCTTCCCCTGGTTCCTTCAGATATGGAAGTATTTCTTTGCTACTGAGAAGTGAGAGGTCAGCCTTGCTCAGATCAGTTTTCATTTCCAATGAGAATACCTCACTCTGTGACTTTTCATTAATATCAGTGGCAGGATGATTCTTCTAAGATAGTCTTTTTGCTGGCCAGGGCCTCCCATTACTGTGTTTGTGGTGGTTTGAATAGGTATGGCTCCCATAGACTCATATGTTTGAATGCTTGGCCTGTTAGGAGGTGTGGCCTTGTTGGAAGAAGTGTGTCACTATGGGGGGCAGGATTTGTAGTCTCATATATGCTTAAGCTACACCCAGTTTACAGTCTCTCCTGCTACCTATGGATCAAGATGTAGAGCTCTCAGCTCCTTCTCCTGCATGCCACCATGCCCCACAATGATAATAAGGGATTAAAGCTCTGAAACTATAAGGCAGCCCCAATTAAATGTTTTCCTTTACAAGAGTTGCCAAAGTCATAGTGTCTCCTTCGCTGCAATAGAGACCCTAACACCAGGAATTGGGTATTGCTGTGATAGACCAGACCATGGTTTTGTTTGTAGTAATATGAACTTTTGTACTGTGATTCAGAAAACAGTTGAATGCTTTAAGAGTCATACTAGAAGGAACATGGAAGACTGTAGTGCTAATGATAGTTTGGACTGTGGGAGCCTGGCTCAGGAGTCTCAGAGAAGAGTGTTAGTATGTGGCCTAGAAACCGGTCTTGTGTGATATTTTGATGAAAAATGTGGCTGCTTTTTGTCCTTGTCTGAAAAGTCTATCTGAGGGTAAAGTGAAGAGTTTTGGATTAGTCCCATTGGCAGAGGAAATCTCAAAACAGCCTACAATTGACTCGGTCATATGGTTAATAGTGTTCACTCTCATGAAGATATATAATGGAAAGGATCAAGCTTAGCAAGAAAAAAATACAAAATGTACAATTTGAGGGGGAAAAGGGGCACCAGAAAGTGGAATGGAGCTAAATCCTGTGTTCAAGGAAATAAACAGATTAAAGGAAACCCTGATGTTAAATGGAATAAAAGGGAATGGAGACCTCAGGCCAAGATCCCACTTAGCTGAGCTTCCAGCTTATGAAAAGGAATTAGAGAACAACTTGGGCCCAGGTGTAATAGTACACACCTTTAATCTAAAGACACAAGAAACAGAAGCATGCAGATCTCTGAATTCAAGGCTAGCTTGGTCTGTATATAGAGCAAGCTTCCAGGACAGCTAAGCTTAGGCAGTAAAGGAAACCATGGAAAACAGAAAGCTGGTGAAGATGTAATTGAATGAGGTGGCCATGTTTCAGCCCCAGCTAGCAGCAGAACTAGGCAGCTTCAGCCATGTAGTTCTGACTTAGAGTCAAGGATACAAGAAAGGAGACATGGAATCTCCCTTCATGACTAAGGAAAAAAGAAAGCCTCTGAGGCCAGGTATGTGGTGGGGTGTCCCTGTGTGGAGGCCTAGAGAGGCCATTGTGTGAAGCTGTGAAGGTGAAGTCTGGATTACCTTGGAAACCCCAAGATGTTAGAGATGCCATAGTCATGGGACACATACTGAAGAAAGTTGCTAACGGAGTGGAGCCCAAGAGAGAGAAGTGTGTCGCAGTCGACAAAGACGAAAGGAGTTGGAGCTCAGAAGAGTGCTTTGACTTCAGACGTGCAGATGCAGAGTTTGGAGTCTGCACGGCTGGTTTTCGGTCTTGCTTTGGTCCAGTGTTTCCTCATTGTGCTCCCTTTCCTCCATTTTGGAATGGTAATGCATACCCTGTGCCATTATATGTTGAAAGTATGTGATCTGCTTTTTTATTTTGATTTTATAGGGGATTACAGTTAAGAGATTCCATGACTCTAAGAAAAAACTTTGAACTTTGGACTTTTAAAAATTGTGAGTGACTCTGGCGGCTTTTGAAGTTGGATTTAATTCATTTTGTATTATGTTATGACTAAAAGCCCATGGGGGCCAAGGAGTGGAATATGGTGGTTTGAATAGGATTGGCCTTCGTAGACTAATGTGTTTGAATGCTTGGCCCATAGTGGCACTATTAGGAGGTGTGGCTTTGTTGGCCTTTTGGAGGAAGTGTGTCACTGTGAGGGCAGGCTTTGAGGTCTAAAAAATGCTTAGCTACATCCAGTACACAGTCTCTTCTTCTGCTGCCTGCATATCAAAACGTAGACAGTGTTCTTTTTCTTTTCTTTTTTTTAAGCAAGGTTTCAGTATTCCTGCCTGGCCTGTAGCTGAAGATGACCTCTAACTCCTGATCCTACAAGCTTGAACCACACCCAGTTTATTCAGTGCTAAGGACTGAACCCAAGTCTTTTTCTTATTGCTTTTATTGAACTAAATATATTTTTCTTTGCTCCCCTTCCCCATGATCCCCACACTCCTAATTTACTTCAGGAGATTTTGTCTTTTTCTACTTCTCATGTAGATTAGATCCATGTATGTCTCTCTTAGGGTCCTCTTTGTTGTCTAGTGAACCCAAGTCTTAAACAGCTGTACTTATGAAGTAAAAGGCCATAAAGCTTAACAGGCTTGCAATTATAAATAACTTGGTAAATATGATCAAAGTACATTATATGCATATATAAAAGTATCACAATGAAACATTATTGTAATTAGTATACACTAATTTAAAGATATGTAACACAGTTTTATATAAAGTAGTCTGACTATATCAGTGCAGTCTTCTGGTTACTTTAAATAATATAGAGAACAATTGTAAAAGAAAAAACCCTGTATCAATGGGCTGGCAAGATGCTTAGCAGGGACAGGTGCTTGCTATCAAGCCTGGTAACCTAAATTTGATCCCCAGAATCCATATAGTAGAAGTAGAGAACCAGCTCCTGCTAGTTGTTCTCTGACCTCACACCTGTGGTGTGACATGCACACCCACATACATGAATTAAAATGTAATTAAAAATTAAATAACCTGCCGGGCAGTGGTGCACACCTTTAATTCCAGCACTCAGGAGGCAGAAGCAGGTGGATCTCTGTGTGTTGGAGGCCAGCCTGATCTACAGAGTACGTTCCAGGACAGTCTCCAAAGCTACAGAGAAATCCTGTCTTGAAAAGAACAAAAAAAAAATGAGGAATATAAAGCAGAGAACCTATCTTTTACAACACCTTGAAGTTAGAAAGAGCCATCAAAATGTGGCCACATGATGGTCTAAAGTAAATCAGAATACCAAGGAGCCATAATGATGTTTATAGCCTCATTAACTTGTCTTTTAAAAGTAACTTATCTCCTCTGGATCTCTAGTTGTGAACTATATAAGATAGGTTGTAGAAATAGAATATGATTTTTATCATGTATAATACAATTTGTGAAAATTGCTGTTTCTTTAGGCTATTCTTTATAATTAAAGTGCATTCATCATAGATAAGTTTTATTACATCCATGCCACAGCTAAAGTAAATATACTAGCAAATTTACAAAGTAAATAAAATGTGATTGTGCTTTTTCATTGAAAACCTTCAGTCCAGTGTCTTAATTATATAACTAGTGCCTTGAGTCTGAGGTAGAGGCTTAATTGGCAATTGTGCTTGTGTGCTTGTCCCACATGAACAAGGCCCTGAGTTCAATCCCCAGCACCCAAAATTAAATGAATGAATGAGTGAATAATCATGAAATGTTGCTTATGTAATGTTTTAAGTGATAGTGTTTAGCAGTATAGTAAATCACTTATTAGTTATATGCCTCTTTGCTCTTATATTAAAGGCAAAAGGATCCACATTATTGTGACTACTGATTACATTGCTCTATCCACTCTTAGAACCAAGAACTCTGGAATACATCATATGCTATCCAAGCCTTTATTTTTTCTTGAGACAGGGTCTCATGGAGACTCATTCCACAGCCCAGACTGACTTCACATTTGCTGCATTCACTCTGTCTGCTCCAACTGCTAGGATTACAGTTGTCTCTGTGATGCCCAGAAATTCTTAGGTTTATTTGCTTCTTGAAACAGACTGTGTAGCTCATGATAATTAACTATGATTAATTACCAACTACACAGGAATTTTAGTGAATGCTACCTTATAGGGGAGTCAGCCTCTCGTAGCAAAGAAGTTTTGGATAATTTCCATTCAACTATGCTTCCAGGTTTTGTTTTGGATTTTACCTGTTTCCCCTGCCCATACTGAGTGAGAGTCAGCAGCGGCAGAGACTACAGCTCTGGCTAGTGGACACTAAGATGCCAGTTATATTGCTGATACTGTGCAGTAGGAGAAAATGGCCAGGCATTCCAAACCACCCAAAAACTACACTCTTTAGAGGAAAAAATATTACAGCCCTAACTATATTTTAACGAAGTTTATTGTTTACATATTAAGAAAAAGACAGTGATTGGAAAGAAAACTTAATTTATTAATCTAATACATTTTTAGACCTTTCTTTCACCTTGAAAAGAAACTTTTAGGATTTTGTTTATTTGACTGTTTGTTTGTTGGATCGGATTGGTTTGGTTTGGTTTGGTTTGGTTTTTGTTTTTTGAGACAGGGTTTCTCTGTGTAACAGTCCTGGCTGGCCTCAAACTCAGAGACTTACCTGCTTTCTGAATCCCAAGTGCTGGGATTAAAGGCATGTGCCACCAAAGCCCGCTGAAAAGAAAAAAGCTTTTTAATTTATAAGTATATGTGTGTGTCAGTATAATATATCACAATATTTAATTTTTCCTTGAAAAATAATATACTTTCTAAATATAAAAATATAGCCTTAGGAGGGATATACATTTTATACAGTTGAAAGTTACAATTTTTAGAAGTTGGAACAGTTGAATTTGGCAAGTTTGTTCTACCTCCATAATCTTGTTTAATGATGGAAAATATTAAGCTGCCCATCTCCTTGGCCGTGTGTGTGTGTGTGTGTGTGTGTGTGTGTGTGTGTGTGTGTGTGTGTGTGTGTGTGTATACACTCTGGATCACATGATACTATTGTTCTCAATTTTTTCCTGCACTGTGGAGTTTTATCTTAGCAGAAGCAAGCACACTGCATCATGACCCAGCATAATAAATGTTCACCTGTACATGAGAAGGTGTCAAAGACAGAGGCATGGATCATTGCAAAAGCACACCAGAGGCATTAATACTTAGAAGAGTAAAGGACATTTCTCATTTATGGGAAAATATTAAAGATTATCTTGATCTTGGCATAAGAGTTCATGTCTGTAATCCCAACGCTTGAGAGATTGAGGCAGGAAGATTGCAAGAATCATCCTGGGCTACAGAATGAGACCCTGATTCAGAAAACCAAGAAGAAAAAGATTATCTTGAAAAGCAAAAATCATAGTAACCCTTAAGAAAATGAGACATTCCTATTGCAAGAACTACCTACAGGGTGTGAACATACATGGCCTATCTTCTCTGTATGTGTGCTGTTCTTGGGGAAAAGGCCCTTTTTGTAATTCTAAATGGATTTTATCCTGGCAAAAATTAATAACACAAAACATGTTTTGGTTTTTTTTTCTGTGAAACAAAACCAAGGCCTCATGCATGCTAGTAAAGTACTCCTCCACTAAGCCATATTCATTCCCAGCTCCAGAACTTTTAGTTTTGTGTTCATGGAAAGGTCTCTAAGCTAAGAAATTACTCTTATAAAGTCAATTCTTTATTTACTTTAAGGCAGGGTCTCTGTACATAATCCTGGCTGTCCAGAAACTCACTTTGTGGATCAGACTGGCCTTGAACTCAGAGAAATCCAGCTGCTTCTGCCTCCTAAGTCATGGGATTAAAGACATGTGACTTCACACGAGGCTAAAGTTAAATTCTTAAGTACAAAATAAATGAAGATGAGTTTTTAGTCTTTATGTCACTGTTCTTAGCAACATTAGTTTTCTTTATTCCTACAGCTCCCTGTACAAGCAGCACTTTCTTTTGCCATAGCAACATGTGTATCAACAATTCTTTGGTCTGTAATGGTGTTCAAAACTGTGCATACCCTTGGGATGAGAACCACTGTAAAGGTAAGTCTGATGCAAAGGCCAGCATTTCTGTGAGGAATAGGGGTTCCTTTCATAAGAAACTAACTAAAACATCTTTTTTACTGGTATGCTTAGCATAGTTGCTTTAGCACATAATAATATTCTTTTTTTTCTTTTTTCTTTTTTTTTGCCGAAGAATAGTTTCTCTTTGTAGCCCTGGCTGTCCTAGAACTCACTCCATAACCAAGCTGGCCTCAAACTCAGAGATCCACCTGCCTCTGCCTTCCAAGTGCTGAGATTAAAGGTGTGTGTCCCCACAACCTGATATAATAACATTATTGAAGAATAATTGGCTTTAAAGCATTTCTTTGTAGAATATATTGTCACATTATTCAAAAGTCTATCTTTATATTTTTTGCCCTGTATTATTGTTGAATGATGGAGTTAGATAGTTTAGAGGACAACCTCGAGAATGGAAGAACTAATAAGACCAGCTAATAGATTATCACAGTGATGTAAGCAACGCATTATAGAATGCTTTTTCTTTCTTTGTTCTTTTCCCTTCATCAAGTTACTTGTGTTTCTAACATATACTCTGAAGTGCAAATATGATGATGAGAGGCATTAGATACCTGTAACTTGTTTGTCGCATCAGTTAGAGAAATAGAACGCATCTGTCTTTCATCTTCCTGAGAGTTGGATGAATAAATATCTTACTGTGGGAAGGTGGTGTAATCTGAAGGCAACACTACTACTTGGCATGCAAGTACTTATCATTCCAAAACAGTAGGCCATGGTGGTACACCTGGATTGTTAGTCTGATCCCACAGATATGAATCAACACAGCATTTGTCAAATCTGCCTTACAGCAGAAAATCAAACTTGATAGATCAAGAGTATTTGTTTTGAAATTTTCTATATTAATGTAATTTGCAGATTGAAAGCACTTATGAACCTTTTGAGTAAGGGAGCTGAGTTTTTCTGTTCCTAGCTAGCTATATCATGATTTGTTACTTGACTTGAAAATCATGGTTAATAGTATTTTCTATTTGTTTAAAAAACAAAAACAATTCTTCAGTTGAATTTTCTCTGGTATATTTGAATCAAATATCCTGTTTTACATAAAAATGTCTAGTCAATATGTGCTGGAATTCCTATTAATGAATTGTGAAAACCTTAACATTTCTTTCTTATAGAGAAGAAGAAAGCTGGACTATTTGAACAAATCACTAAAACTCATGGAACAATTATTGGCATTACATCAGGGATTGTCTTGGTTCTTCTCATTATTTCTATTTTAGTACAAGTGAAACAGCCCCGGAAAAAGGTAATGGCTTGCAAAACTGCATTCAATAAAACTGGGTTCCAGGAAGTATTTGATCCTCCTCATTATGAACTATTTTCACTAAGAGAGAAAGAGATTTCTGCAGACCTGGCAGATTTGTCAGAAGAACTTGACAACTACCAAAAGATGCGGCGCTCCTCCACAGCCTCCCGGTGCATTCATGACCACCACTGTGGATCTCAAGCATCCAGTGTCAAACAAAGCAGGACCAACCTCAGTTCCATGGAACTTCCCTTCCGAAATGATTTTGCACAGCCACAGCCAATGAAAACATTTAATAGCACCTTCAAAAAAAGCAGCTACACTTTCAAACAAGCACATGAGTGCCCTGAACAAGCTCTAGAGGACAGAGTAATGGAAGAGATCCCCTGTGAAATTTATGTCCGGGGGCGAGATGATTCTGCGCAAGCATCCATATCCATCGACTTCTAATTGTCAGCTTAAGGCATTAATTATTAAGTATGTGTATGCAGCCTACACCAACAGCCATTCTGTCTCAGCAACCAATCTTGTTCTGTCAGAATTTGAAAGACCTTCATAATCTATCATAATGCTGATGTTTTATTATCTCAGGCAATCTATATATGTGAAACCAATCAAGGAACTTAATGTATTCAGTGGAAAAAGTCTTCATCTGTTGCTTGGTATCTTATCTGCAAAATACCACCAGTTCAATAGCAGTTGAGTAGCGAGTGGTCGTGTTGAGCCAGGCTCAGCAGCCTGGAGGTGTTGACATCAGGATACTATTCTTGTTTGCACAGCCCCATCAATTTGATCCCACAGTAAATTTAAAAGTAAGATTTTTCTTTCTATTCCTTTGTCTTTCTTTTCTCTGATGTGTTTGTTTGCCTGTGGTTTTACCATTTCGGTTTCCTGCATAAGGGGACAAAGCGTTACTACATTCAGCATGGGCATGTATTTGCTCTTATGTGTAGACTATGGCTAGTCCTGGGATGAGTGGCAGTTTCAAACAATCATATTTAGTTTCTCCCTGAATCATTTCTATACTGTTGTCTTTAATAACTGTAACTTTAGTCCTGTTTTCTGTGGGAAGTAGTAGATGACATGATTTATCGCCTTGAAATCATGTTTCATCTTAATTATACTAGAAAAGTAATAATCCTGGGGTGTATTATTACCAGTTAATACTGACTGGAAATTTGAGAAAGATTAAAAACATGTAGCAATCTCTGAAGTTGTCCCTGTTGGGTCTCATTCACTGACAGACATTCATCCCAGTAATCAGTCCCCGAATTTACTTGTGGGCAGGCCTTTAATATGGCTTCATGCAGAGCTTCATGTCAGATCTATGCTCCCTATCATCTTTCCAAAAGATTTATTTGTTCTCTTGGTATCGGTTTGTCTTTGGCACATGGTAACCATGGTTAGTGAAAGTTTAAAGAAGTCCTCTGAGAAACTGTGTGAGCCTTTACGTAGCTTCTGCTTGGAACAGTGCGTTTTTCTAGCCATTATCATCAAGAATAGAAACTTCAACTTTTTTTTAAAAGCACTTTTGACCTTATGTTTTATAAAGTATATAAAATGATAATTTATGAACATATCAAAGCTCATTGGTTTTTTAGACTTTTGATATTATTTGATACTGTACAAACTTTATCAAACCAGTATTTAAGACACGAGACAAATTTCTTTGACTGTTCACATTAGAGACTGTGTAGGAATACGCTGTGGTGGGGCTGTACCATAAACTGTTATAAAGGCCTTGGTCATGGCAACGTGTACATAAGCTTTTTCTTTCTTTGCTGCTGTATTTAGTTGGTGATAAGTTTTTCACTGTGTGGTATTTATTACTCCAAATCACAACAGAAATCTTATATTAAAGTATACATTGTTACATGATCCTTCAGTTACATTATTTGTAGCAGGAATACTTTGGATAAGATATGAATGGGGAAGAATCCATATATTTAATGATAGCTAATATAAATAATTTCATTTTAAAGAGTTAAATTCTCACTTTCTGTATTGAACTAAATTTTCAAATGAAATGAACACTTCAGGTTTCACTAGATTTCACTAACTCTTAAGTATTGCATAAATCTGATCTCTCAGATTGCTGAGAGCTGTGACCTTCAGTGTGATGTACTTTCTGCCCAAACTGTCTTCTCTGTATGACATTTTATTTTTGAAAAGGAACTTATCAAGAAGATAGGAAAATCTACACTTAGCATAAGCATGATTTTATTTTTTTAAGTCTGTAAACATTCCTGCTTCTAAAAATAGAACTTGAAAAAGGAAAAGGAATTTCAAAACATAGTAATCACTGAACTATCCAGAGAAAGATTAGTAACTGTGTTCTTTCAGCAGCTATTAAGTAGGCATTTTATTAGATGAGACTGGTGAGCCAGTGTCCCAGCAGCATAGTAAATACTTAAATTGACAGCTGTGACCTCAAGAAAGAAAAATTAACATTTTCCTATATAAAATTATAGCCATCATAAAAATAGTTGCCATACTCATCCTTAATTTTTAGGTTATAGAGCTTATAGCTTGATTTTGTTCATCATTATCACTTGTAGCTATATTTTTATTTTTAACACTGTATCCTATTTTAAAGGAATTTGAAGAGACTTACAAAACACAGGTATTTGTAGAAAACACGACATAACAACAATGTCAATTTGCATGATCTCATGCAACTCAGTAACAGAAGCTTAGGCAGTCATTTGATTCTAAATTCTCTGACAAAACACCTGAAAGTTGTTTCTTTGCACAGTAGAAAACACTTACATTCAGAGGCTAAAGTGAAAGTCATAAGTTTAGTAACAACATCCATGAAATTTAGCCATCTTACATAAATTATTACATCCTGCAGATTACCCCAGTGTTAAACATGCCTTCTGACAAAAAAAAAAAATGTAAAGCAGAAGGGTGGAAAAATCTTCAAGGCCAGAGAGTACTAAGTACTGGCTATATGATATCACCATTGCTATCTTTCATCCCAAGGTTAGCACAAGCAGTCAGCTCCCAGTGGCCACAGACTACAACCTACTCCACCACTATCTCAAAGACATAGGAATAAACTGTGCTATCCCTTTTGCAGAGGACACATATTCAATATAAATATTTAACCAAAGCCAAAGGACATTCACATTTCATATCATAGAGATCTAAATGGCTCCTTTACTTTGATCTAATAGAACCTTGGTCACTGTCCTAGTTGTGCTAAGCATTAAGGAACCACAGCATGGCCTGCACGCCTCTGTAGTTCTGTTACTACCTAATGAGGGTGCTTGCTCATTTCCGGGCATGTCAGCTGCTGACGGAAGATGAGAAAAGCGTGGTTGTTGTTCCAGGAATAATTAGCAGTCAGAGATTACACTTTATGGCAAAATGGTGTCTGCTGTATGTCCATGTTTCTTTATTGAAAATACTAAAAGAAATATGCCTGATTTGGCACATTGATTATGGACAGAAGGACCTTTAGGTTTTGTTCTTTTTAAAGATCCAAAAGAGATGATGTCGTCTGGTTTTGTTAATGAGAAGACTAAACCCTAAAGACAGACTTCCCACATGTCTGTACTCCTAGCCCAGGGTTCATCCTTGGCTTCTCATTCCCTCCCTGCTTAGCATTTAAAGTCACACAGTTCTAAACGTCAGCCTAGATGTTCTATGCAAAGCTTGTAAGTTGTTCTTACCTAAAATGTAATGCTGTAATTTTGTTTACATTGTGGTTTCTACCCCTCCCTTTTTAATTTATATAACACTCCTAGCCTATCTTTTTTGTTACCAGGCTTTCTTGGTACCTGAAAAATATGTAATTACTGTGAATTCTTAATAAACAGTGCTGGTTAGCAGCACACAGGGTAATGCCAGAGAGAAAGCTCCTGTGCTTTCACTTTTGTAATGTTTTTTAAGTTAAAAGAACAAACAGTGTACATTATAGAAATTATAAATATTGGGGTACTGTATCTTGAGTTTTGAGAATTATTTGAGTCTGAACCACAATAAGAAAACAAGCTGACCTGGAATATCTTTTTAGCTTCCTGCACCATCAATTCCCTGTTTTATATACCTCTACTAGTAATATGCTCTTCTTTACTAAGCTTTTTAATATACTTGTGACTGTATTTCTGAGATTGGTTTACTGGCTCCGAAAGCCCACCACCCTAAGGATGAGGGTGCACGTATAGTGAGTACTACCTAAATTTCTTTTCTAAAGCAGTAGATTTTTATTAGAGATGAACTTCCAGATCATGTAAGAATTCTCATGTGCTTAATCCACATTTGGCACTTTAAAGTATTTAACCCTTGAACTGCAAATAAAAACTCCTGTTTTGATTTTCTTGCTTGCCTCAATTTCTAAGGTTTATAAAAGTAGACCATTTAGATCACTTTGGGCATCAGAATTTACATGCCCTTCCTAGGACAGAGTAGGCATTTCCTATTTGTTATTATTTCCCAGATAAAATAGTCATAGTTGAGATTTATTTGTTAAGTAACTTTGGATGATTATTAAAATTAAGAACCATTTTTTACTTTCAAATTAAGAGAAGATGAGCTTAAAAAAATAAAGTTATAGGATGGGGAGCTGAAGAGATGGCTTAGCAGTAAGGAACACTTACTGCTCTTCCAGAAGACCAGGGTTCAATTCCCAGCACCTACTATACATGGCAGCTCACAGCCACTGCAACTCCAGTTCCAGGGAATCTAGCTCCTCTTCTGGCTCTGTGGGTTCCAGGCATGTATGCTGTACACAGACAGACATGCAGGCAAAACACTCGTCTACATAAAATAAAATTTGTAACAAATAACTCTCTAATTGGATTTAAGGCCCACTCAGCAAGAGGGAGATCGTGCCTAGTTCTGGAAACCTAGCCAACTACCCAGGGCTAGTAAAGTCGTGGATCTTGGAGGAGAACCTATAACTGCCATTTTACTAAAGCAATACAAAGTCTAATTACACTCTAAGTCTTTATTCTTATACCCACAGATAAATGTAGTTCTTACCCCTCATCAAGAAAATTTCTCTTTGCAATGGAAGGAGACCATTACAGAAACCACAACTGATCAAAGTACAGAGCTGTGGAAGCCAGTCCCAACTGACACATCTACAGCACGACTCCTGTGCTACGGTGGAGATCTGTGTGAAACAGGGTGGAAAAATTCTAAGAGCCAGATACCAGGAGTTTTGAGAGACTATGTCTCCTTGAAATGTCAGAAATGCTATATCCTCGAAGGCTCACCAACATAACTACATAAACATGACCTGACAAGGATGACATCATAGACATGCTTGCATGGAAGGGGAAGCTCATGGGACCTCAGCCATAGACAACTACAGGCAACTAAGGAGTGCTAAGAACTGGAGAAGTAGTTTTCCCTGAGGAAGAGCACAGCAGGCGGTTGGTTATCCAGTAGCACATGGTCAGCCTTGAAAGCAAACATCAAGCAACATTATCCAGATTGAATAAGTTGTATTTATATATTTAGGGAGATAGGTAGGAGATAGATATATAATTAGATAGGTCAATTGATTGACTGATTGATTGATTGATTGATTGATTTAGGGAAATAGAAATACACACATCAACTATTAAAGAAAAGAGGGCCAAGTATTTAAATGAGAGCAAGAGGGGATACATGGGAAGGTTGGAGGAAGGAAAGGAAAGGGGTGATGATGTAATTAAAATCTCAATAAAAGTAAAAATATATACTATAAAATAAAAACTAAAAAATTTTAAAGATTCTCTGAATCTTAAAAAAAAAGTTATAGACTGGAGAGATGACTCAGCAGTGCAGGTAAGAATTTTTGCTGTTCTTTTAAAGGACTTAAGTTGGGTTCAGTCACCTGTACCTCCAGCTTCAAGAGATCTGACGCCCTCTTTTGGCCTCTGAGGGCACCCACACGTGGAATATCTTCACAAATAGACATAAATAAAAATAAAAGTGAATCTCTTTTTTAAAAAGATAACGTTTATTTTTATATGTATGGGTACTCTGCCTGCATGTATGTCTATACAGCACATGTGTTCAGTGCATGTGGAGGCCAGAAAAGGCATTGAATCCCCTAGGACTGGAGTCAGACAGATGAGTGCTGGGAATGATCTGGGTCCTCTGGAGGAATTACAAGTGCTCTTGACTGCTAGCCATCTCGCCAGTCACTGAGCCTCCTTTTCAAATTGCATACTTGTTGTACATTGCTAGCAGGGTTTAGTATTTCCCATGCTACCCTCTTAACTCATTATGTTCCTAAGGATGACCTTGAACTTTAGATGCTCCTGTATCTAGCTTTTTAGTGCTAGGATTATAGGTATTTGCCACCAAATCCAGTTTGTGTCTTGATAGTGGTAGAACCCAGGCCTTTATGCTCTACCAGTTAAGGTGTGTTGTATCCTCAACCCTTGCTGTTCCTTCGAGATGCAGAATGCATCCGTCATAACATCACTTAGTGAGGATGAACAGATATATCCCTGGAGGGTATACATACGCTGAGGGGTGGCCAAGGAAAGCAACACCCCTCTTTCCCTAACTGTCACAGTCACCAGAGACACCCAGAAACAAAGGAAGAAGGAACAGAGGGAGCTAAAGGTTTTTCTCCACTAGTAATTACAGAGAAGTTGTACTTCCTGCATTATTTGGGATCAAGAAGAAGGTTTCTTTTGAAAGTGCTCTCATCTTTTAATCTTTGTCATCCTCTGTCTACAGCATTCAATGCTATCGGTCTTCTCAGCCAGCAAGTATATCATTGAAACATGTCTTTTTTTCATTTTTGAAACTGGATGCTGTTGCTAGGAGGAATTTTCATCAGAAATCTAGGTATTGAACCATGCTTCTTTTCATATCTTCTATTCATCAGTAACATGTGGCATTGTGTTAAGTGGTATTTCAGAGAACTGTTCTCAAATTTTGAAAAGGAAGAGGATGGACGTTCTTCTTGGCCCCTGGAGTTGGCACTCTGTTATGTGCACACCTCATAAGATAATTAGCTCACAAGATAGTCAACTGGCTTAGCTCTAAACCAAAGCCTTTTAAATTCAGTTAAGGAATTCCTTAGACACTAGCTTTTAATGTACAAAAACACTCGCAGTTGGAGATTTCTATGATGAGACCGTCTGTAGTCTTTGCCCTTCAATAGAACTTAGCCACAGATGTCCTTTCAGAGATAAGGTGACAGACCAACCTCTAGCTGCTTTGTGCAGTCTTATTGTTGGCCTTCCTGCCCGAGGAAACTAATTGTGCTGTTGAGAGAGAGGCCTGTGTGATAAATGGGAATTTCTGTCCAGCAGCTGAAGTGGAGCTAAGACCCGCACTGCCACATCCTGTAAAGAATGGAGTCTGTGTCCTGACTTGGTCCCAGCACTCAAGGAGGCAGAGGCAGGCAGCCTGGTCTGTGTATCAAGTGTATATATCAAGTTCCAGGCCAGTCAAGGCTGCATAATGAGACCCTGTTTCAAGAGGAGCAGCAGCATCTGGAACCATTGAGTGGCTGCAGCCAATACCTTACTTGCAGGTATGTGAGAATCACCCAGGGCACTGATTCAAAAAAAAAACAAAGGTGTTTACAGTTTAAAACAGCTATTAGATTTGGAAATTAATTTTTTATGCAGTCGTAGGTATAAAACTAAATATAAATATAAAACTAAAAAGGGAAGGCAGAGTCTAGAGAGATGGCCCAATGGTTAAGAACACATTGCTACCCTTGAAGACCCAGGTTCACTTTCTAACACCCAGATGGCAACTCACAACTACCTGTAACTCCAGTTCCAGGAAATCTGACACCCTCTTCTGGCCTCTGCAGGCACATGTGTAGTGCACACACATGCAAGCATACAAAATAAAAATCCTTAAAAGAAGGGGGTGCAGGAGAGTAGTTCAAAGCAGCTGTTGCTCTTCCAGAAGACCCAAAACACACAAATGGTTTACAACCATCTGTAAGCTTGACTCCTTTTTGCTTCACTCCACCCCTCTGATGTGCTGGAAGTGGAACCATGAAATATACCACTGAGCTATACCCTCGGTGCCCACCCTGACATCTTTGATTTCTAGATGACAGTCAATAGCCATGTGTCCTGGTTATGCTTTCTGTTGCGTGATGAAACGCCATGACCAAAAGCACTTGGGAAGAAAGGGGTTTATTTGGATTACACTTCCACTTTATAGTCCATCATTAAAAGGAGGTCAGGACAAGAACTTAAGTAGGGCAGGAACCTAGAGGCAGAAGCTGATGCAGAGGCCATGGAGGAGTGCTGCTTACTGGCTTGCTCTTCATGGCTTGCTCAACAGTGTCTTAAGGTTTCTATTGCTGTGAATAGACACTATGACCATGACAACTCTTATAAAGGAAAACATTTATTTGGGTCTGGCTTACAGTTTCAGAGGTTTAGTCTATTATTGTCATGGCAAGAAGCATAGCATGCAGGCAGACATGGTACTGGACGTCATTTTCACTATAACAAACAGTGCAATTCCAAGGTCTCTAAAATATTAAGCTTGTCACAGAATATTCAAAGACTGTAAATTTTTATGTGACCTTCAACCTGAAGGTCAGAAGGTCCCCACAGAAGTAATCACTGAAAATCACTTGCTATCTTAGAGTTGTTCTTACACATAAACAGAATATAAATGAATGTGAAATTTGTGTTTCACTTCTGCAGAAACTCCCTTCCACACCCAAGCCTACAAAGACTTGCAGCGTGAGGACTGGGCGGCCCTGAGGAGACACCACCTCAGTGCGGAAAGCCTGGCAGCTGGACAATGTGCTCAGCCTTCCCACCGCCAGTCCTCAGGCCCCGCAGACTTCTTCTCCCACTGTGTGACCTTGACAGGGTCACCAGCCTCCCTGAGTACCTACCTCATGCTGGGAGGATTAAGTGAGAATCTGTGTGGAAGGCTTGCTAGAGCTCCCTGATACGCAGAAGACCCAGAGTAATTAAAGTCATGATTATTATCTCAAAAGGTGGATGAACTGGGCTGGAGTTTAGGTCACTGGTAGAGCACTGGACTAGCTAGCATGTCTAATAACCTTAGAGATAGAGCACTGACCCTAGGTTTAACAACCAGGCCACAAAACACCCTATAGAGTCTTGGCGTCACATCTTGTCCCACTGAGGGACATGGGGCCAGATCCTGGTTTCCCAGTTCGTTCATTCAATAAACAAGTCTGCTTTGTTTGGAAGAAGGCAGTGTTGGCCCTCACTACTAAGTCACTGCAGCAGCCTCAGTAACCACTGAGACTCTTGCTTCCTGTTGCTAAGATTAATATATAGATATACTTATATAACCTTATTTCAGCCAATTTAGAAAACTAGAGGTCAAATTTAAAAACTGCCATTAAATATGCTTTGTAATTCTGACGCCATGCCAAGCAAATAAGACAATGGCCGTGCTAGAATAGTCTCTCTTAGGACAACAGAAACTGAGGATCCACAAATGTTTATTGAATTAGGAATGATCACCTTATCCAAACAAGGTGACGATGATAATAATAACAGAGCCCAGGTTTTCTAGAATGTTTAACACAAGGAAGGGGGACGTCAAATCCTCCCAGAGAGCGCTCCTGTTCTCCCTGTTCCCCCTTCAGCTATCTTCCCACTCTTTGACTGAACCCCTATTTTTTTTATTTGTTCATTTTATGTATATGGGTGTTTTGTCTGCATGCATGCTTGCACACCAGAAGAGGGCATCAGATCCCAGTACAGACAGTTGTGAGTTGCCGTGCAGTTGCCGAGAATTGAACTCAGGACCCCTGGAAGAGCAGCCAGTGCTCTAAACTTCTGAGTCATCTCTCCAGCCCCTGAACCCCTAATTTTTTAAGAAGATCAGAGAGTGTCAGTCATGCTGATTAAGCCCCTCGCTGACAGAGCCTTCGTCATAGGCACATGTTTTCCAGCATGATCACTGCAGCAGATGAGGTGAGCTTCGGCTTCACAGATGTGGATGTGGAGGCTCATGCAAGGTCATGGGCTCTCTCCAGGGTCATACAGTACAACTGGAAACCCATGGTGCCATTCCTCCATCACCTTCACCACCCTGCTCTCTTCCAGTCTCCCACGACTCTGCCCCTCTGACATCTTCCCCTTCGCAGCTAGAAATCAGTATCCCAAACGTCTGGGAGGAAATGCCTCTGAGAGTTCCCTTCATAGAACATGGACTTTCTTTTCAGACACCTTTGTGAACTGACCCTCTCCTTTCTCCATGCCCTGCACTCAGGGGGCTTAGCAGTAAATACTGAGGACACACCTCTGGCCCCCAAAGGCACGATGTTTTGTGATGATTCATCCAGGGGTTTTCTTGTCTTGGTTCTAATGGACCATCTCTAGAGGGAAGCACTAGGGGTGGGGGTGGGGATCATTTCACAAGCCAGCCTGCCCTCTGCTGACCAGAGCTGAAAACTGTGGTTAGTCCATCTGAGAAACCCTTCACCTGAAACTGCTCTTCCACCTCCAGTGACACGGCCCACCTGAGTCTTTTCTGACAGCATCTTTCTGTCCTTGCTATTCTTAGTCATAGGAGCACCCCCAGAAGGTCCCCTCAAAAACCACTGCTTCCTGGAGCCTTCCCCCAGCTTCCATCAGTCAGGCCTGTTGGCAGTACACAGCATCTCTTCATTGCAGCAGTCTTGCTGTGGGGTGTGCCCGTTTGACCAGGAGGTAAGTGCTCCTAGGGTTCAAGTCCCTTGGAAAGAAGGTTCAGATGGTTTTCAGAGAAGCCAGAGAAGCTGTATGGTGGCTGAAAGCTGACTCACCCCCCAACCCACACGTGGACTCAGCATACATCTCTTAAATGATTTTAGGGTCTCGGCACTGGATGGGAATGTTAGGCATATACCAATACTAGCTGGCAGGGAGAACACTGAGGAAGGACCCCTCCCTCACAGCATCCTCCTTGAACATTTATCAGAGAGCCTAAAAGGTGTTCCCTGATCGGCTCCAGCAGTCCAAGTCCAGGTCAGTTCCCTAGCTGCTGCTGCCCTGCAGGACTGCTGGGATCCCCATCTCCTGGTAGCTACCCATGAGGAATCTGGGCACTTCTGGGTGAACAGTGATGCATCTTTACCAGGAATTCAGCTCTGGGAAGAGAAGAGACACAAAGATGAAAAGATAGAGCTGTTGCCCTCAACGGGCCCCCAATTCATGGCCAGCCCTCCAGCCTCCCATGCCTGCCGTACCCACAGCCTTCTATCCCTGTCATATGGGGGCTCCTCTTTCTCCCTTAAAAGTCTTTTGTAGACTTACCTTTTGTGTGTGTGTGTATAAGTGTTTTGCTGCCATGTCTGCTTGTGCACCGTGTGTGTGCCTGGTACCCATAGAGGTCAGAGAGGGCACTGGAACCTTTAGAACTGGAATAAGGTGAGCCAGCATGTGGATGCTGGGAATCAACATGTGGATGCTGGGAACCAACATGTGGATGCTGGGAACCAACATGTGGATGCTGGGAACCAACATGTGGATGCTGGGAATCAAGCCCCAGTCTTCTGCGAAAGCAACAGATTGTTCTTAATTGCTGACCCTTCCCTGTGGCTCCCCCTTTCCTCTCTTATTTAACCTCTTTCAGAAATTTCCTGAGTGACCTCCATGAATCCATCAGTGCCATCTTCCTTCTTCGGGCTCTTCATTCCCAAAACCAAAGTGATATAATAGACAGTATTGTCCCTTCTAACTAGAGAAGGAACAAGGACACCACACAGAAGCAGCCTCCACCCCAGCCTGATAGCTATGCCTCCTTCCTGTGACTGTATCCCACCTCCCACTCCTGCCCTATGACGACATTCCAGCTGGGATGGCATCCCCTGACCTGTGACTGCCACTCAGTTTTACAGAGTCTGTTTCCTGTTGCCATTCCTGCTGCTGGTCCTAACTTAACCATTAACACTTGCAGTGAACTGGACCTTTGTCCCCTCAACCATCCTCATCCCCAACCCTGAATAAAAACCCCAGCCTGAAAGAGAAGTTTGCTCTTGTGCCTACTCTCGTGAGTGAACTTCTCAGGTTTACTCTGGAATAAAACTGTCCCAACTGGTAAGTCAACTTACAGTGACATAACCCTAAAATGCCGGTGCTCAGAAGTCTGAGGCAAGAGGATGGCAAGTTCAAAAGCAGCCTGGCTACATAGCAATATTTGTCTCATTAATTAATTAAATGAATTGGGTATATACCACAATGCCTGGATTCAATCCCAGCATGACAAGAGTAAATACAGAGAGAGAGAGAGAGAGAGAGAGAGAGAGAGAGAGAGAGAGAGAGAGAGAGAGAGAGATCTCGCCCTAAAGGAGCATGCCTGTGTATTTTCAAGTGATGTAATAGTTGGCCAGTTCTGCAATCTCCCCTATTTCAGTCTCTGCCTTGGCAGCATGAAATAATGAAGCCTACCTTATGAGGGACCACAGTTGTAAAGCACCTAGACTGATTTTAGCTGCAGACTGAGCACCCACTGATGCTAGCAGCCTTTACATTTCTTATTGTTTGCACACAGCTTCCTGGTCTTTCTCCTGATGCAGCACTATATTCTGCCCCTCGTGTGTGGTTTGTTTTCTTTGGTTTTGTGTTGAAGATAGAACTAGGGGCAAGTGTTCTTTCATTAAGCCACACTCATAAAACAGAAAAGAGATTGCCTTCTGCCTGAGCCAAAGGCGAGACGGTATGCCTTCCCTGGCTGCCATGATCTCTTGATACCGTTTCCTGTGACTGGGTCCCATTCATTCTGATTATGGCGACTATGCTGGGCAGGTCTTTGATGGCCATCAGGACTCTTCATTTAGCTGAAAAGCATGTGAAACATGAAGCCATGTGAGACAATCAGTGCCATCACCGTTCTGAAATATGCTTACATTTGGAAGCAGTTTGGGCTGTCATTTTTGATCACACAGCGTATCCATCTCGGAATTCAGGACCTTGATATCTGTGTTTTCCTGCTCAAGCACCCAGGGGATGAGCAGTAGCACCACACCTGCGCTGGAGTAGGAATCAGCCCCATGAATCAAACTCACAGTGGCTGCCCATCACCCTTGGCCTTTTCACAGGATGGGGTCACACATGGACATGTCTTTTGTAAGTTCGGCCTCAGGGTCCCTCTTCTCCTAGGCCTGAAAGGAACAGGACAATTGGGGCTGTCATCTGGCCACTACTACATATTTGCTGCTTTAGCTGGTATTTGTGCCATATCTAATGCTTAATATCAAATTATCACCCGTGACAAAAAAAAAAAACTTGAAAGTGGCTAGTGTGGCGCATCCTTTACACCCAACAACTCAGGAGGGAGGCTGGGGTAGGCAGAACTCTGTGAGTTCAAGGCCAGCCTGGTATATATAGTGAGTTCCAAGCCAACCACAGCTACCCAGTGAGACCCTGACTCAAAAAAAAAGAAAGGCCATGGGATTATAATAATTTTAAAATAATAAAAATAGTCTCTTTAGCTGGTGAAATGGCTCAGTGGGTAAAGGCCCTTATTGCATGTAAGAAATATTAGGGATGAGTCTTTTCTATCAAATACTATAAATTGATGTCTAGGACAGGAATTCAAATCTTTTTATCTCTACCACCTTGTAAGTCTTTTCTGAAGATTGACCAATCAGATAAGACTGTGAGATCTGACCCAGACAATGAGAAAAAGGTGTAGCCATCACTTGAGTTAGAATAAACTCATGAACAGGTAGAAGGAAAGAACCAGTGCACACCATAGCATGTGCCTCAGGATCATACACACACACACACACAAATAATGATATGATGATGATGATGATGATAAATATTTTTAAAAGAATCTCTGAAATTGTGCCTTTGCTTTGCTAGGTTAAAAAGAAAATAATTGACAGGCCAGATGTTTAGGTTTCCAAAATGACAAATGCAACATATTCTTCCACTTCTCATGTAGCTGTTCCAGAATACCATAGGCATAGGCTCTGGCTCCAGCTTGGATTGAGCCTCAAAGCCTGAGAGATAGATTCATGTGGGTACATTCTCTGTAAGCTCCAAGAAGCAGAAAGAGGCAGGCATGGCAGACCATACCTGTAAGCTTAGCACTTGAGAGGTAGAGGCAGGATAATCAGAAGTTCAAAGGTATTTTAAACTAAGAGCAAGTTCAAGGCTATATGTAACCCTGTCTCCAAGAAGAGGGGGTGAGTGAGGGGAAGGAAGGAAAGAAGGAAGGAAGGAAGGAAAGAAGGAAGGAAGGAAGGAAGGAAGGAAGGAAGGAAGGAAGGAAGGAAGGAAGGAAGGAAGTTGACTCTGCCCAGGAAGCCCTAAAGAAAGCTGTGACTACACATGGCTAACCAAGGACCCAAGGTTGGCCCAGGGGCTCTGTAGTGGGCTCATGGTCTCTCCGTAGTCTCCAGGGCCCCCTAGGGAGATTTCTGTCTCTAAAATCAAGGTGTCATCTGATTCTCTTGACCTTCATTTTAATGCAGAAAGAAAAATAGGCAATTACTGGGTTAAATAAAGAAGCAAGGGCTGCTTGGTCCTGGCAAGTCAAATTCATTTATCCTTTTCCTTGGAAATTCAGGTTGATTTTAATGATGAAAAATTCAGTGACTTTCAAACATATCTTGCAATGCTAATAGAACCGGACACCCTTTCTTTAAATGGGCATTGACATATGCAGGAACACACATGTCATCCGCTCACTATTCCCAGCTATTTTTCTTGCCCCTGGTAATTTGAAACCCCCAGCAAATTCACTGTCTTCATAGGAGAACTATTGTTTTTATATCCAAGTAAAACAGAGGGTCTTATTTGCATTGAGAAAACTCGTGAACCCTATAGGAACTAGAGATAAGAACAAAAATCTAGGCCGCCCTATACCTGGCCTGGCAAGGATGAAGATGTAGACACTGTGTCTCTCCTTTTGCCACTGGACTGTGAAATGAGGCACCCCAGGGCGTTAGACCTTCCTTCATGTTTGGAAAGGGAAAAGAGGAAGCCTGGTGCCAGCCAGAGAAGAGCTTGTCTCCTGGAAATAGTTCATATAGTACCAATATAGTACCTCGTCAGACCACCTTGCTGGAGACAGTGACTGGGTACCACACCTTGACTACATTGCTTAGCTATGTATAACTCTGAGCTTCTACATAAACTTAAACTTTGTGTCAGAACCCCAAAGATGGACTTGGGGAGTCATGGATTTCTTTGTCCCTCTTCCTAATGTGGCTACATTGAATACATCTCCTTTTTTTGCTTTTCATTCTTCATTTGGCTCTTTGATTGACTTACCCAGGATGTGTGGACATTGTCTTGTTGGGGCACAAGCTTTAACCCTGAGTCTGGTCACACTTCCATTCGGGCCCCGTGTGGACTGGGATGACAGAGGAGCCAGAGGCTGTGCTACCATTTCCCCTTCAACTGCTGCTGTCAGTGGCACAAGCCCTTCAGTCTGTCTCCCTGAAACAGACACTCCAGACCCCCACCTCATGCTGCAGCCCCACCAGCAACACAGAAACCTGCTCTTAGATTTTCTCTTATTTGCCTGCATGGCATGGGACATATGACCCAACCATTCATGGGAGTGAGATCTGAGATGATCCCCTTGCCATGTTTCTACCAATAAACATGATCCTGCCTAAAGGTCTGTTCATAACAACCTAACATGTATTAATGACCTAACATAATGGTACTGGAATCCCAGAATGGGACATCTGATCCCATTAGTGGCTCAAGACCACCCCCAGATAAACTTCCCTGGCTCTCATACACTCCCCAGGTCCTGGCCGAGAGGGCCAGGAAGGATCGCTCTCAGACAGCCTTTTCTTTTTGCTCCCTGTCCCTGCCCTTTGTCACTTCACTGTCTTGCTCTGACATAGTCTAACCTCTAAGGAGGAAGCCACACTACAGTCGACCAGAACACTAGTGCAAAACATAGCAAAACACCAGGACAAGGCAATCTGATGGACATAGCTCAGAGGTGCCATAGTTAGGTCCAGGAGCTCAGTGGAGCCTTCTTCTGTCCTAGGACCCACTTGGTCGAAGGCACCAGAGCCCTTCCACTGACTGTGAGAAAGTCTGGCTAAGCATTCTAACTCTGGGAATTCTCCACTGGTCTAGCAGTTGATCTGCCAAAGGGCTCCAAGAACGTTCCACTGGCTCTGTGGTTTCCTGACCCTGGAACTGTAGAGGTTGGAGACATCCCCTTACTTTCCAGGCACATTGGTCAAGTCAAGACCTAGAGGGTGCTCTGAGCAGTCAGGTATGGACCTTTGTTTTCCCCTGGATACTGGGCACTCTCCCAAAGTACACACCCGCGGCTTGGGTTCAGGCTAGTCCGAAAGCTTCTGTGGTAGTTTGAATATGATTGATCTTCATAATATCATAGGGAGGGGCATGATTAGGAAGTGTGACTCTGTTGAAGGAAATGTGTCACTGTGCCGGTGGGCTTTGTGGTTTCCTATGCTCAGAAGACTTCACTAAGTCAGTTGACTTCCTGTTGCTTACTAGATGTAGGACACTCGGCTATTTTTCCAGCACCATGCCTGCCTGAATGCCGCCATGATGGACTGAACCTCTGAGCTGTAATGGAGTCACTACAATTAACTGTTTCATTTTTAAGAGTCGCCATGGTCATGGTGTCTTCAAAACAAAAGTAAACCCTAACCACAGCAGCTCCTTTTGGGAGACCTCATACCCAGTTCGCTTATTCAGCTCTAGGTCCAAATCTGACCTCAATATACATTGGACCGATGGCCACTACTGGCCCAAATTGGAAACTTTTGATTTCTAATATCTAAACTGACTTAGAAAACTCCATAAAATGGAATGGCAGCATGGTCTGAGGCCCAGATCCCCATAAAACCCACAGTTCACTGTAAAACTACACCAGTTCTGTCCCGCGCTCTACTTGCTACGCGCTACGGGAACTAGTTAAACACACACACACACACACAAACAGAGACAGACAGGGCCATGGGGACATCCTTGAGACAAGAATACCCACTTTATTGTGCTCAGGGGCAGCTTATACAGGGCTCTGGCCACACCCCAGCCCTCAGGATCTTTCAGCTGCAGACTCATCAGAACCCACTCCCCTGCCATCAGGGAATTCAGGGTCTGGTGGTCTGCAGTCCCCAACAGTTCACTTTACCCTTTCTCTGAGCTCTGCTTACAGCTACACCTAGATGGGATGACCTTAGCCAGGATGACCATAACTGTTTCTACTGGGCCTCCAAACTTGAGTCTTTCCTAGCTGAGATAGCACAGAACTCTTTGCCTGATGCTTATGGCCTGCTTGTGTTTCTGCCTCTCCAAGCCTGGAAAGTCCTGCTTGTATCTTTAACAGCTAGGAGATAAAAGCATTCCAGATTGTCTGCTCCCATCTGCAGACACACACCAACTGGCTCTCCATAGTGTAATTTTATAAAATACAAGTTTTTTTTTATTTGACTCAGTTTCACCAAATAGCTAAAGTTTAACAAAGATAGCAAAAATATCACAGTTTTAATATGACCTGGTTTTAAAACAAATCATTTTAACCCTGGTGTTACCATCTTAGGCTATAAAAAGGGATACAGTGCTAAGCAGAGGGAAACCATGTGGTTACCTTAACCAAGATGGTAAAAGTCAATGGCATGCTTCCTGTGCCTCCTCTACTTTTCTGTATGTTGTCAAAGTTAAACCTGGAACATGTTAAGTAAACCAAGTTTAATGTAACCAACTTTAATGTAGAACAATATCAAAATCAGGTTTATAAAAATCTGATTATGAAGAAAAGGAAAGCTTGAGTAAAATGGGTTAAATTTACAATAAACTTACATGGCAGCAAGTCTGCAGGCTCAAGTTATTCCCTTGCATGAAGAGCAATAGTAAGTTGTATGCTAGCCTCTTACCAAAGAAGGATGTGTGAGAAATAAGACATGCCAGAAGTCTGCTGATGCTTTTTGTTTCCTGCACATACCCACACAGTTTTCCACATTGCGACTCCCTCTCTCTTCCTCCCCGGATTTTATTACAACAGTATGGCCTCAGTTCAAATCAGTGGAAAAAAGGGGGGTTGATTTCCAAATTCTCACAAATCTCTAACAATTGCTACTACCACAAACAAATGAACCCCAAATTACCTCTGTCTAAACTTGCTCTGCTCCACAGTTCCAAAGGTCTCTTACCTCGAAGGTTCTACTTCTCACTCTTAAAAATCTTTAATTGAAGCATGATTAATAAAAGCTCAGGGTCAGAAATTGGGGTTCAACCTAAAGATCTGAAAAACAAAACAGCCAGCTACTAGCTCTTATCTCAACCTCAGTCTGAAATAGCCATCCTGCCTCCCGGAATCTCAGAATGAGACTGTGTGAGAGCTGTGTCACCCTGTCTTATAGTCCCCTCTGGGGCTGGGATTAAAGGCATATACCGCCCGGTTTCTGTGACAACTAGTGTGGCTACTGGGGCTAAAGGTGTGTGTCATTGTGGCTACTGGGGTTAAAGGTATGTGTTACCATAACCTGGTCTATAAGGCTGACGAGTGGGACTGTTTTACTCTCAGATCTTCAAGCAGTCTTTATTTATTAAAAATACAATTGAAATGCCACTACCTTTAATCTCTATTATTTCTTTGTACTCTGCTCTCAAAAACAATCTTAAGATTATGCTGTAAACTCTTAGGATTTGTAAAAGCCGCTCATCTGGTATGCTTTAAAATCTATATAATCTGTAATAAAATTTGGCTTTAAACTTACAACAAAAGGTTTATAATTAAAATCTGTACATAGGTGTGTGTGAGAGAGTGTATGTGTGTGAGAGAGAGTGTATGTGTGTGTGAGTGTATGTGTATGAAAGAGAAAGTGTATGTGTGTGTGAGTGTATGTGTGTAAGAGAGAGTGTATGTGTGTGTGAGTGTATGTGTGTGAGAGAGTATATGTGTGTGAGTGAATGTGTGTGAGAGCGTGTATGTGTGTGGGAGAGAGTGTATGTGTGTGTGAGTGTATGTGTGTGAGAGAGTATATGTGTGTGAGTGAATGTGTGTGAGAGCGTGTATGTGTGTGAGAGAGAGTGTATGTGTGTGTGAGTGTATGTGTGTATGAGAGAGTGTATATGTGTGAGAGTGTATGTGTGTGAGTGTATGTGTGTGAGAGAGGGTGTATGTGTGTGTGTGTGTGTGAGAGAGGGGGGGTGTATGTGTGTGAGAGAGAGTGTATGTGTGGGAGTGTATGTGTGGGAGTGTATTGTGTGAGTGTATGTGTGTGAGAGAGAGTGTATGTGTATGAGTGTATGTGTGTGAGTGTATATGTGTGAGTGCATTGTGTGAGTGTGTGTGTATATGTGATAGTATATGTGTGTGAGTGTATATGTGTGTGTGAGAGTGATTACTGGAGTAAACAGGAAGTACAGACTAAGTATCTTATTTTGACACTTGAATAGTTTCATTCAAAAATTGTTATTTTTAAGGCTAAACCTAACAGGAATCGAATGTAATGTCCTCGTCTTATGAAAGCTACCAACTTACTATATACTGTTAAAGATATTCAGACTTGTCAGTTAATAGTCAGTCACCTTATAAATGATCAAATTCTTATGACCTATACTTGTAGTCATGCTAAGTACTAATGTAATTAATTACAGGAACAAGCCTTATTTAGCAACTAAATCAGGTATATGTAATAGATAATGGTCCTCAGACTCTTCAGAGATCTACTGAATATGGCATTTAAAGTGTTTAATTTTAAAAAAATGCTTTTCATGATAGAGAGACACACCAGCTCATGGAAGCACCCCTACCTCCTCCAAAGACGATAAAGGACACAGAAGAACCTCCTCCTGGAGCTTGCTTTAAATGTGGTAAATCTGGACACTGGGTGAAAAACACAGAGCTGATTGCCCTGCTTTGCCTAGACGAAGTAGGCCAGTTCTTCAAGTTCCCCCTCCATAGGAAAGTCTGTCGGATTGCCTGGGCCTGATGGCCAGAGACTGATGTTGCCCTGGGACCTCTGTGCCTGAAGACCATGGAGGAACCTAATATGATTATGCAGGGAGCCAGAAAGTCTCTGTAAGTTTTAATAGATTGGGAAGCAGTGGTCTGCAGTTCCTGCTTACTCCAGTGAGATTTATCCTCAGTCTCTGTATTGATGACTAGGCTGGTGATAGCTTTGCCAGTTTAACAGCAACCAAAGCTTCAGCTGCCTCCTCACATCTCTTCAAATGTGTTGGACTAGAAGTCCAAACGTCAGGGAGGAGTTGCTCGAGACACCACTCACACAACCACAATTGATGCAAAAGCAAGAGGACTTTTATTCTGTCATGACAGGGTCCTTCAGGTTCGGGGTATGAAGGACATCCGATAGTTGTTATAGCCCATCTTTTAAAGCAAAAAGCCACAGAAACTGGGGGGAACCTGAGGGTTGTCTTCCAACTAATTGGATTGGCTTATTCAAAGGGTTACTAGCAGTGATTGGTCTGTGCCAGGGCAGGAGAGTAGCTGCGTGATCAGGTGAGGTGAGGGGGAGCATCTGTGAGCCATCCTGACCTTGATCCAGTGACTGAATCAATACATCAGGAACTGAGTCAACATCTGTGGGTTGTCTTTGCCTCAATTCCCAGAATGGAGTTATGCTTGAAGATTATTCTCAAGGACACAGGAAGATGAGCAGTCCAGTATGTGTGTGTGGGCGACTGTCCCGTTCCCAAGAGAGAGTGAGTGTAAGGTTTTAGAAAAATGTCTTAGGTTTGAGGGGCCTTACAAATGCATTTAGGGTCTTTCAATGTAAAAATTGGGCCACAAGTCTCTCTCTCCTCGAGCTATTGTAAGATCTAGACACAGTTTACCTTGTTACCAGACTTAGAAAAGAGATAAACCACTGCACAGATTTCAAAGTGACTTTTTACCATTCCTTTATTAAATGAAACTCCATTTACAATGACTGCCTCAGCAATCAGCCTCCTGTGTCTCCTGAGAATGGTTGTTTGGAAAAGGTGTAAGCGTATGTAAGGTGTGAGGCCGGGAAGTGTGAGTGGCGATAGGAAAGTGGCTGAAGGTGTACAAAACTGAAACAGGTTTCAGGTCTCTTTCCCTCTCTATGCTATTGCTATATTAAGACTTCAAAAGTTCAAAGTTTTAACATTAACCAATGGAGTTCTGATAAGCTATTAGTCTAGCTCTGATAAGCACTGACTACTATTATCATAGTTACGGGATCATGATTTTAAATCCCCTTTGGCGGTTTTCTAAGTATAGACTTTAAAGTGCTTCTCATTGTGCTAAAAACATCTGTCTAATCTCTATATGCCTAGTCTTCTGGGTAGAGGAAAGATACCCTGCTTTCACGGTCTACATTTGTACTGAAAATCAAGATCAAGTGAGCGTTTGCCCTTCTGCTCCGCGCCAGGTTTCTGTCCTCCCTGAGCTCGCTGTAAAGAGTGTGCATGCTTTTAACCCAAAGTCATTTCCCAAGTTTCTACTATGACACAAAGGTGTGAGTCTTTTCTCCAACACAGATTTCAGTACAGATTACAGTGGTAGTGCTAACATGTCTAAAATGTATCCCTTTTCATAAACATAAAAAATTTCTTGTAGTGGGGTGGTGGTGGCGCACGCCTTTGAATCCTTGCACTCAGGAGGCAGAGGCAGGAGGATCTCTGTGAGTTCAAGGCCAGTCTGGTTACAGAGGGAGTTCCAGAGCTGTTCAGAGAAATGTTGTCTCAAGCACACACACACACACACACACACACACACACACACACACACACACACATTCTTGTAAGATTCAGGGAAGAGGCTTGAATCCACCTTTCTTGGGTCATATGGACTCCAGATAAGTACCCCTGTCAATCAACAGCCTAAGTTCCTCACCTACTGCCTATTCCTGAGGGTGGGAGCTCTCCCCGTTTCCTGTTCCTGGGACTCCTTTTCTCAACTATCAGGACCATGGGCCTAAAAGTTTCAAATGTACACCTAAGGAAAGATTTCCCTTAAACTCCTTAACTTTATCTCCTGCCCCTACTATACTGTTCCAGCATCCTGCCAGGTCCAGGTGTTCCCTCAAAATCTGTATCCTGGGCAGTTCCAAAGTGGCCAGTCCCCCAGTGGTCCAGCCTCACAGATTGCTTCAACTAGGCCTGCATTTCCCTAGCTCTGGTCCTACAGAGGCTGGACCTGACTGAAACAGCCTGATCTTCCAGGCCTTGGCCAGCATCCCAACTGTACTGGGTCCCCAAAAATGTCAACACCCCGAGACAACAGGAGGCAGTCTAAAGGGCATGAGGAATCCATTCCTGCCTCACCATCTCCCCTTCCTATCTCCTCACCTTTTGTAATAATCAAAAATCAGGCATTTCAACAGCATGGGACTGTTCCCCAGGGACTCGGTCTCAGCAGGTATGTCATCGAGCTGCCAGACCTTTAAAAGGTCCCTGCCATCCCAGATGGCTTTCTCTCATTCTCGGTCTCCTGGTCTCTCTGTCTGTCTCGATCTCTCTCCGTCTGAGACAGCCTTTTGCTCCCCACCCCAGTCAGCCTTTTATGTGAGATGTTAGATGCTGTGATCTCTTTGCAGCACACCTTGGCCCTGCCCCCCGATAAATCCTAACACTTTAACCCTGGCATTCAATTCCTCCTCCTAGCAAAAATTAAGTTCGGGATCTGTATCCTAGCCACCTATATTCCCTGATTATAGGAGGATGCCAGATACCGTTATCAATCTCACAGCCTTGGAAAGTTATTCAGAACATCTAAATGGTATCTTTGATAGTTGGTTTGTGTCTGTATGGTCAACAAAGGATTCTATGAAGTTATATCCCAAGCCCTCAGGTTCTTCAGGAGGAGATGACTCAGATGAAGGAGTTTCCCACCAACCTGGACTCGCCTGGTATAGGCAGCACAGAGGTCTTCATGCTCACAGACATGCATTTGGCCAGTGGTTTTCAACCTTCCTAAGGTTGTGATCCTCTAATACAGTTCTTCATGCGGTGACAACCACCAACCATAAAATTCTTTTCACTGTTACTTCAGAACTGTAATTTTGCTCCTGTTAGGCGACCTCCACCCAATGGGGCCGCCACTTTGGAATCACTGTGCTAAAGGAACCTGGAACATTAAGCACACAGCGTTGTTCCCTCAAGTGAAAGAGTGAAAAACGCGTTTTCGGCTGAGAAGGCTGAAGTGGACATGCTTTCCAGCCTGGTGGCCTTTGCAAAGTCTGGGTGGCCAGAGACTTTCCGGCACGAAATCCTCCTCCAAACCCTCCTCGTAAACTTGCTTCTTTCAGTCAGTCTATAGAACTATCTTTATGGAAGGCAACCGTGTTCTTTAGAGTTTCCATTTAGTCACAGCCTGTCTGTGTTTAGTTTACTTCTTCCCTCAAAGAGACTTAGGTGTGCTTTGTTGTGCAGAGAGAGAGACTTAGGTGTGCTTTGTTGTGCAGAGAGAGAGACTTAGGTGTGCTTTGTTTTGCACATGGAATGAGACAATCACAAAATTTGTTTCCACCGGATTATGCGGTTCTTAAATACACCTAAAATAAACGATTGGGGGTCAGACCCCGAAGGGTGAACTAACACTAGCTATTGAGTTGTGCTGTACCTGGGCCTTGTTGCCTCCTGCAGCTGTTCATTCTGTTGCCAGTTGCAGAGGTCCCCGGAACTAGTGGCTTTGAGACTGTAATCTAATCTCTACCCAGATAGAGAGTACACAGGCCTTGGCAGTGATGCTTGTGGATGTTTTCTAAGAAATTCTAAGGACCAATATTTGTTAAAGCTCATTTAATGTAGTTATCTTGCTCTAAATAATGCCTCTAAAAGTATTTTTTTCAGATAGAGCAGTGTTAAGAAATATGCTTACTGTTGTCACAATGTGGTGACCTACAGATTTGTCCATTTACAGAAATCATAAAGAGTTGGTATCTAATTAGGGTTTCTATTGCTAAAACCAAACACTGTGACCAAAACGCCTTATAGCTGGATCTCATGGATGAGATGAGATGAGGCTCCTTCCTCTCTGATGACCTTAGCTTGTGTCAAGTTGACACACAAAACCAACCAGTACAGTTGGCTTTAGCTTTTTTTTTTTTTTTTGCTAATTCAGTCCATGGTACATGTAAATTATTTATTACAGACTAGGCATGACGGCTTTTGTCTGTCATTTGTTGGTTGAGTGTATATAATGAAAATGTTGTAGAGAAATTTTAAAAGGGTCTGTTAGTAGGGTTAGTTATAAAATAGTGGTTAAAGAAAGCATTTACTCTTGACATGGCACTCGGTGACTCAGGTAGTCACTTTGGATGTTTTGTAGTGTTCTAAAGAAAAGCCCACTGAGGAGAAAGCAAGGTATTATTGTCTCTGGGCAGATTTTTAAATTGAAAGTTAAAAATCACTTCTTCTTAGGGAATACAGCTTAGTTTTGGGGGTTTGTTTTTTGTTGTTGTTTATGTTTTGGTTTCTAGAGACAGGGTTTCTCTGTGTAGCCTTGGCTGTCCTGAAACTCGCTTTGTAGACCAGGCTGGCACAAACTCACAGAGATCCACCTGCCTCTGCCTCCCGAGTGCTGGGATTAAAGGCGTGCGCCACCACGCCTAACTTTACGACTTAGAATTAAATTGCCTTTTGATGTAGCCTGACAATATAAAATGTACTTACTGTATAATCTTAGAATTTAGCTATAACAAAAACATGCATTGTCGTGTTTTCAAACACTGGATATTTAAGGTAATAGTCCCAATTCTGCATTTTACCTTATCAAACTGTTTCTAACCAAAAGCTGTGTTTTACTAAGGAAATTCTGGTTTTGCTCATTACATAATAGCTGGTGTTGTTAATATTTAAAACAAACATACAAAGTTCACCATATGTGAAAGCCCATGTTGCTGGGTGGCAGTGGCACCCATCTTTAGTCCCAGCACTCTGGAGGCAGAGGCAGGTAGGTTTATCAGTTTGAGGCCAGCCTGGTCTACAGAGTAAGTTCTAGGACAGCCAGAGCCACACAGAGAAACCCTGACTCAAAAAACAAACAAGCAAACAAAAACCATAAAAAAGTTGAAGAGTTTTCCCCATGTAACCCTGTCTCTTCACGTTCTCCGCAAAGCTGTACAGTTGTTCACTCCTGCCCTCTGTTCTGGATCTTTGCCAGCTGTCAAGTTCTGTCATGGCTGCTTGGATGGCCCCTCTTCTGAGGAGTTCTAACGGCTGCTCCCCTCACCGCCCTCTGTCAGCCTTGAAGCCATTACTGAGAGACTGATATCCCCAAACCCCTAAAAGTAATTCAGGTGACCTCTAAAAGGACTATTGGGCTGTAAACTACTTGCCACTCTGGACATTGTTTTGGGGACTCAGAACTTGTCTTCAAGGGGCCTTTTGAGCCTGTGTAGAGAGCCTTAAGCAGCGCATGAAGAAGTGTATAGCCACAGGCCCTGGGCTCAGTATTTGCCTGAATGCTGACAGGTGCATTTTATCCGGTGTGGGGGGGTGCATGAGCATAATGCCAGAATGCTAACAACCACTCTTTAGAGCACACAAACCATTCTGCTTCTCTTTTCTCCACCACGTATTTGCTCGTTTCTAAGTGCCCTCCTTGAACTATTTCTATAAGAGTATTGTCTTTGTGTAGACAACTTTCACAGCAAACAATAATTTGTGCTAGAATTCTCTTTGAATTTTTAAAACTTTATTATTACCGTGTGTGTGTGTGTGTGTGTGTGTGTGTGTGCGTGATTTAGGCCCACATATGACACAGCATGTGTGAGGAGGCCAGAAGACAACTTTGTGGAGCTGTTGATTTTCTCCTCCCACCTATACATGAGCTACAGGGATTGAACTTGTGTCTGACACTCAGCAAATGCTTTTCCCCACTGAGACAGCTCTCCAGCCCTTCTGCTGAATTCCTAGTTCTCGGCTGGAGAGATACTTTAACTAGATTCCCGGGTGAGAGGCTCCTTTCCTTCCATTTACCTCCTCCGAATCCCTGTCTCTCTGCTGCCCCAAAGACAACACCGGATAAAATGCACCTGTCAGCATTCAGGCAAATACTGAGCCCAGGGCCTGTGGCTATACACTTCTTCATGCGCTGCTTAAGGCTCTCTACACAGGCTCAAAAGGCCCCTTGAAGACACAAGCTCCACCCATTCACTCTCTTTCCTACTACTCCTCTGAAACAGCACAGCACAGGACAGGACAGGACCGGACAGGACAGGACAGGGCAGGGGGCAGGGAAGAGGGCAGGGCAGAGCAGAAGGTAGGGCAGGGGGCAGAGGGTAGGACAGGGGGCAGGGCAGGGGAAAGG